>JAHPZR010001844.1:0-35671 GCA_019787425.1 Platygyra sinensis
CTTTCTGATACCGAAGGAAAGTGTGTAAAATGACTTGAAACTGACAACCGATTGCTTGCTTACTAGGGCACGTTCTTCAGAACTGCCTGACACCAGTTCTTATTGGCCACTGGGTATCAAGCGGCATCGCCGGCGAAACAAGTTACAACTTGCAAGGTGAAAATGCATCTAACATTTTCCCCTGCAAAGGTGTTAAGGAACAAATGATCCCTGTGGAGCTGGCTCATACAATTATAAACAAGTTCAGCTTTGAGGGTCAGTGGGTCTTTGCTATGACAAGGTCAAATGGTGAGTTAAGCTAAATATAGATATGTCTGCAGTGTAGCTGTTGTTGTCGTATGTCAAGTCTTTTACCAAAAGGATAAATAATACAAATTGAAGGAAACCTGTGTTAAGTGGTTCATTAAAATAAAACATTATTTAATAAACCAAAACTAACCTAAACTGTAGGAAGTTTCAGATCGGATATGATTAAAGATGTCAAGCAATTCTCCAAGATAGGCTGCGGCACAATAAGCAGTGTCATAAACGATCAGACATCCTAAAGTTATCATTATTATTGATCATTTTTAGGAGCTGGAATTCAAGCAGGCCTAGCAGCCAGAAGACATGTTGTCTGCCTTGTAGCAGATAACTTCCAGTGAAAAAAAATGGCCACAATTATAAATAAGGGAGCACAGGAAAAGGCTGACCAGACGGAAAACGAGGACGAGAACGAGGATGAGCTGGAAGATACTGCCGACAGCTAAGATAGAGGAAACAGAGTAGTTTAAAGATGATGGAAAAGAGAAACAAAGTGCAAAAATGCATTTTGACATTTATACTTGTTTATCCAAATGGAAAAAAGCACTGCACTGCGCAAAGTTTAATTTCGTTAATGAGTCATGGAGATTACACCACGATAATAGAACATCAGGGTTTTCAAGCTATAATTATATAATCCACCTGGAGATGGCAACTGCCAATTTGGTGCTCTAGCCCACCAGTTAAATACACTAGATATTTCAGATCTCCCGAAACTATGCGTGAAGCAACAGTGGACTATTTACAAAATAACCCAAATCATAACGATGGCTTCCCACTTTTACAACACTTAGTAGACTCTGAGTTTCCATCCTGGCAGGAATATCTTCAATTTATGGCGAGAAAGAACACGTTTGGCGATCAATTAACATTGTTTGCAGCAGCAAATCTATAAAACATCAATATCCAGATTGTATCTTCACTCAGGGCTGGGGCACAACATATATATTTTCCGCTGGTATTTTAGCGACACATTCCTCACTGGATTTCTTGTGTTAGGTGAAATAGCAGTGGCCAGACTGGCAACCGGACATGAAAAGTTAGTCGCCAGCAGACCAAATCCATTCGCATTGGTGACCCCACAGGTCGCAACGTCAAGCCCTGTAGACTGATAATTTCTTTTGTTTTAAACGGGTCATATTGTCTTTCACACTTAAAGAACGAGGTTTACATGCATATCTGGCTTGTTTGCTGTTGCAGTATGCATTGACTGATAATATTTCTTTCACTTTAAATGGGTCACATTGTGGCTCACACTTGAAGAACGAGGTTTACCCTTCATGAAATCCAACAACAAATCCTCCAACAAAGCAATCATCCACATGCACCACTGAAGAACATTCCAAAAATGTCAACAAAAGACTAAACAGCATCTCATCGGCTAGAAAATCATATGGTACAACCCCCATGGAACGCCAATGTGAAAACTAACCTGGGAAGGAATTTCCTAAACATCATTGACAGATGCTGCTCAAACGGACACCCCCTACACAAGATCTTTAACAAACATACACTGCAGCTCAGCTACTCCTGCATGCCCAACAGGAAAAGTATCATCTTGTCACGCAACAAACCACTACTACAAGATTACCAGTGGTCACAAACGGAAACAAGCAAAAAAGACTGCAACTGTAGAAAAAAGATAAAAGCCCACTCAACGGAAAATGCCTCACACAAAATGTAGTTTACCACACAACAGTCTCAACGCAAGCTTCATCAGAATCATGTCAGTATCGCCACAGATCAGATCATTACAGTAACTACACAGTATCCTTTTGACATCAAAGCAAGATAAATGAAACTGAACTGTCTAAACCACATTTGGACACTCAAAGACAACAACAAACCTTTTACCATCAAGTGGAGAATCATTAAGCAGTGCAGACCCTATAACAACATTAGCAACAAATGCAATTTATGTCTTTGACAAATTTGTGATTATTTGTAAGAAGACTATGCACTGTCTAAACAAACAAAATGAACTAGCAAGTTTGTGCCCCCAAAGAAACAGATACCACTCAAGAACTTTGTGATGAAGTAACCTAATCTTTAGCAGCACACGCATTGTATAAGTTTTTTAATTTTGCACAGCATCTGGTCAATTGTGCAGAAGTACTTTGTGCAAGTGCTAAATTTATCTTTTGATTTGAACTACATGCACTGCTTTACACAACAATTTATGTTGTTGAGAACCATGATAGGTTGAGGCTGCATAAGACAGAATCACCCGAAACATTGTGTAACATAGTGCCTGTTGGTCATTTACATGTAGAAGGACTAGATCCTTTTTTATAGCATAGCAATACTTATGATTGTTAATCAATCCATTTGATATGAAGGCAAAGTTTCTGTTCTGAGTTACTTCTACATGTATGATTTATTGCAATGATAATGATACACTCTTATTGATGGAAAAGTGACGGGGAACCCTTGCATATGTTGGACTCCAGCCCTGTCACAATCTGAAGGAAGCCAAAAAGACAGCTACAGCCATTGTGGGACTAAATTAATGCCTAAGTGTTCTTTATTTACATAACTTGTATGTTTTGCCTTCTGTTTCTAATTCACTTCATTTGACAGAATGGCAAGGTGGTTTTAATACAGGTAGTAGGGAGAATGGTTCCTTTTTAACCCCAACTCATGAATTGTTTTTTGCATATTGCATTAGCTGGTTTCGCAAATTGAAAAATTAATAAATGATGCCACTTTCTCTCATCTTGATTGGAACATAATCTGCCAGCTATTGCAAACAGTTCAAAAAATCTGTGGAAAGACTCCTTAAATAATATAGAATTTTATCGGAATGATTTCAAACAAGCTTCTTGAATTATTATGCTCTTCAAACAACCTTTTCTGTTTAATAAGAATTGTCTTTTGAGCTCAATAAATAACCATAGGCCACAAAGCTGTTAACATTGTGCGACTTGCTTAGAATTTATTGTAGTTTTTGATAAAATTTTATTACTTTCTAATGTTAGAATATGTACATTTATTATTGTTATTCCAAAAAAACCTGATAGTATATGTAGTGGGGATCAAGAATGCCAAGTGAAATTTCTCGTACCGTGGAATATTGCAATCTAGAACACTAATTTATTCTTCAAGTACTGTGGAATTTTGGGTTCTTGAATACTAAGCGATTCTCGTAGCACCATGGAAAATCGGGTTCTAGAGTACAGATTGATTCGTCTAGTACCGTGGAATTTTGGGACAAGAACACCTAGTGAAACTTTTCTCACTACAGTGGAAAAGACAATTCTTAGAAAGACACGAAAAGAAAGACACAAATTGATTGACAGCGTGTTCGTATATGCTATGTTATTATTTGCGGCAAATCTGAAAGTATAAGGAAATTTCTGGGTCTCCACACGCCGCATTGCAATGACGTATCCTGCCATCAGATTTTCCATGTCACGGGTTAAGTCCGAATCAGAACGAATACGGTTCCCGACATGCGGTGGACACATCGTGTGTCTTGGAACACGGTATGTCCGGGTTTGTCTGTATTCTTGAAGAATACGGGTCCGTATCGTGTGATTTCAGCACTGTGATACGCCTCATTTCACACAGTGTTCATTTCTGATTTGTATTTACTTTGGTACCTAGAGCTTTTACCCTTGCAGAGTATGATCAGACAGAAACCTTCATAGGTCATAATCAACTGTCACCTCAGTGATATCAAGAGATACAACTGGGAAGCATAAGCATTTCAACAAGTAGTATTGAAGTCCACTGCTACTCAGTTCGCAGTGATTACATCTTACATCAGTGAGCAAGATACCTCAAAGACTGATTAATTTAATTTGGGCTTTCATTATGTGCCACACATGTACGCATTGCGGACCTATTTTTTCTGTTGTTCTTTGAATTAAATATAACCATATGTTCAGCCCAGTATGTTTACTGCAAAAAGATTTTGTGTCATATAATAATTCAGGGGTAGTCAGGCTCATAATTTCAATTGTTCTGCACTCAGTGCTACTACCATCACAGCTTATTTTTGCAGAGATGTTAAACTACTGTATTGTTTTTTGTTTGCAGGGAAGAACTCGCCAGGAAAAACCATAGTAGAAGGGAATAATGTTAATGTGCGGACACTAAATTCCTTCTCGCAATGCGTTGCTACGATAACCTTTTCGTATATTCAAAACCAACGCCACAGGGATCCAGCACCCAGAAACAGTACAAGACCTACATTGAAGAGTGGCTCAAGGGTGTGATGAAAAGAGAATTATTTGTTATTCACTACAAATCAGTCGAGCTTTAGATGTCCTGGTAGGCTTATATGAAAAAACACCTTTGCCTTGCTACTCCACTCTGAACACTGCTTGATCAGCTCTCTCATCAATTTTATGCATGGATACCTGTAGAAACCTTGGTCCCTACCACTTACAGTACAATTTATGCCAGGGGTTTTCGAAAAAAGACCACCTCATCCTAGGTACAACAAAAATGGTATGTTTTATAAATCCTAGCTTACTTGAGCAGTTTGGACCATGTAGAAACATTGACAATGAAAGATCTGACACTCAAGCTGCTAATGTTACTCGCAATGGTCGCAGGACAAACAGGACAATCAATACACTTGCTTAATATTGTAACTATGCATCTTAGTGATACTTCCTGTGTTTTCAATTTGACCAGTAACACCAGAACAGGAAGCCAGGGCAACCAGCATCAACTGTCACTGTCCAGGGGTTCAAACAGGACTGCTGCATATCTCCCATAAAAACACTGAATGAGTACTTGAAATGTACAGACAAGAGAGAACAGTACTGCAAAGATCTAGATTTGACACCGAGCTGTTCACAAACCTCAGCACAAGAGCAGCCAGTGCTTCCAAAGCCAAGCAGAAGGATGTACCTCTGGATGAAATTTTATCCCAGGCTGCCTGGAGCACTTCTGATACATTCACAAAATTCTATAAGCCTATCATGTCAAGTAATCACCACATTGCCTCTGCTATATTGAGAAATTAGACACTAAAGCTCTTAAACATATTCTTGGATACTGAACTTTATAATTTGGTTGTTAAAGTTTATGTCCACTAACCTGAAGGGTTAGTAGTTTCAAAAAATTAATTTCGAGTTCTGGGTAATGGCCCTCTAGAGTACTGCCATTATGTCCCTTGGCTGTTTCAGCAAGATTACATGAGGAGTAAGGTATGTTCTAGTTTTCAGTTGATTGTAGGTAATTCTTGACATCACATTTCCCACAATTTCTTTATAGAAGTTGTTTAATATCTATTGACTGATGAAGAATGTCACTGGGAATAAATATTATTCTTGTCAATGGACACTCACAAGGAATCACAACTTCTGTTTTAGAAGACAAACCTCTGAGAGGAAACCAAACAAATTACGATAATTTCAGGACCATCAAATAGTGATTTTGGTGTGGCGTCTGACGCCACACCAAAATCACTATTTGATGGTCCTGAAATATCTTTAATTTGTTTGGTTTCCTTCAGAGGTTTGTCTTCTAAAACAGAAGTTGTGATTCCTTGTGAGTGTCCATTGACAAGAATAATATTTATTCCCAGTGACATTCTTCATCAGTCAATAGATATTAAACAACTTCTATAAAGAAATTGTGGGAAATGTGATGTCAAGAATTACCTACAATCAACTGAAAACTAGAACATACCTTACTCCTCATGTAATCTTGCTGAAACAGCCAAGGGACATAATGGCAGTACTCTAGAGGGCCATTACCCAGAACTCGAAATTAATTTTTTGAAACTACTAACCCTTCAGGTTAGTGGACATAAACTTTAACAACCAAATTATAAAGTTCAGTATCCAAGAATATGTTTAAGAGCTTTAGTGTCTAATTTCTCAATATAGCAGAGGCAATGTGGTGATTACTTGACATGATAGGCTTATAGAATTTTGTGAATGTATCAGAAGTGCTCCAGGCAGCCTGGGATAAAATTTCATCCAGAGGTACATCCTTCTGCTTGGCTTTGGAAGCACTGGCTGCTCTTGTGCTGAGGTTTGTGAACAGCTCGGTGTCAAATCTAGATCTTTGCAGTACTGTTCTCTCTTGTCTGTACATTTCAAGTACTCATTCAGTGTTTTTATGGGAGATATGCAGCAGTCCTGTTTGAACCCCTGGACAGTGACAGTTGATGCTGGTTGCCCTGGCTTCCTGTTCTGGTGTTACTGGTCAAATTGAAAACACAGGAAGTATCACTAAGATGCATAGTTACAATATTAAGCAAGTGTATTGATTGTCCTGTTTGTCCTGCGACCATTGCGAGTAACATTAGCAGCTTGAGTGTCAGATCTTTCATTGTCAATGTTTCTACATGGTCCAAACTGCTCAAGTAAGCTAGGATTTATAAAACATACCATTTTTGTTGTACCTAGGATGAGGTGGTCTTTTTTCGAAAACCCCTGGCATAAATTGTACTGTAAGTGGTAGGGACCAAGGTTTCTACAGGTATCCATGCATAAAATTGATGAGAGAGCTGATCAAGCAGTGTTCAGAGTGGAGTAGCAAGGCAAAGGTGTTTTTTCATATAAGCCTACCAGGACATCTAAAGCTCGACTGATTTGTAGTGAATAACAAATAATTCTCTTTTCATCACACCCTTGAGCCACTCTTCAATGTAGGTCTTGTACTGTTTCTGGGTGCTGGATCCCTGTGGCGTTGGTTTTGAATATACGAAAAGGTTATCGTAGCAACGCATTGCGAGAAGGAATTTAGTGTCCGCACATTAACATTATTCCCTTCTACTATGGTTTTTCCTGGCGAGTTCTTCCCTGCAAACAAAAAACAATACAGTAGTTTAACATCTCTGCAAAAATAAGCTGTGATGGTAGTAGCACTGAGTGCAGAACAATTGAAATTATGAGCCTGACTACCCCTGAATTATTATATGACACAAAATCTTTTTGCAGTAAACATACTGGGCTGAACATATGGTTATATTTAATTCAAAGAACAACAGAAAAAATAGGTCCGCAATGCGTACATGTGTGGCACATAATGAAAGCCCAAATTAAATTAATCAGTCTTTGAGGTATCTTGCTCACTGATGTAAGATGTAATCACTGCGAACTGAGTAGCAGTGGACTTCAATACTACTTGTTGAAATGCTTATGCTTCCCAGTTGTATCTCTTGATATCACTGAGGTGACAGTTGATTATGACCTATGAAGGTTTCTGTCTGATCATACTCTGCAAGGGTAAAAGCTCTAGGTACCAAAGTAAATACAAATCAGAAATGAACACTGTGTGAAATGAGGCGTATCACAGTGCTGAAATCACACGATACGGACCCGTATTCTTCAAGAATACAGACAAACCCGGACATACCGTGTTCCAAGACACACGATGTGTCCACCGCATGTCGGGAACCGTATTCGTTCTGATTCGGACTTAACCCGTGACATGGAAAATCTGATGGCAGGATACGTCATTGCAATGCGGCGTGTGGAGACCCAGAAATTTCCTTATACTTTCAGATTTGCCGCAAATAATAACATAGCATATACGAACACGCTGTCAATCAATTTGTGTCTTTCTTTTCGTGTCTTTCTAAGAATTGTCTTTTCCACTGTAGTGAGAAAAGTTTCACTAGGTGTTCTTGTCCCAAAATTCCACGGTACTAGACGAATCAATCTGTACTCTAGAACCCGATTTTCCATGGTGCTACGAGAATCGCTTAGTATTCAAGAACCCAAAATTCCACAGTACTTGAAGAATAAATTAGTGTTCTAGATTGCAATATTCCACGGTACGAGAAATTTCACTTGGCATTCTTGATCCCCACTACATATACTATCAGGTTTTTTTGGAATAACAATAATAAATGTACATATTCTAACATTAGAAAGTAATAAAATTTTATCAAAAACTACAATAAATTCTAAGCAAGTCGCACAATGTTAACAGCTTTGTGGCCTATGGTTATTTATTGAGCTCAAAAGACAATTCTTATTAAACAGAAAAGGTTGTTTGAAGAGCATAATAATTCAAGAAGCTTGTTTGAAATCATTCCGATAAAATTCTATATTATTTAAGGAGTCTTTCCACAGATTTTTTGAACTGTTTGCAATAGCTGGCAGATTATGTTCCAATCAAGATGAGAGAAAGTGGCATCATTTATTAATTTTTCAATTTGCGAAACCAGCTAATGCAATATGCAAAAAACAATTCATGAGTTGGGGTTAAAAAGGAACCATTCTCCCTACTACCTGTATTAAAACCACCTTGCCATTCTGTCAAATGAAGTGAATTAGAAACAGAAGGCAAAACATACAAGTTATGTAAATAAAGAACACTTAGGCATTAATTTAGTCCCACAATGGCTGTAGCTGTCTTTTTGGCTTCCTTCAGATTGTGACAGGGCTGGAGTCCAACATATGCAAGGGTTCCCCGTCACTTTTCCATCAATAAGAGTGTATCATTATCATTGCAATAAATCATACATGTAGAAGTAACTCAGAACAGAAACTTTGCCTTCATATCAAATGGATTGATTAACAATCATAAGTATTGCTATGCTATAAAAAAGGATCTAGTCCTTCTACATGTAAATGACCAACAGGCACTATGTTACACAATGTTTCGGGTGATTCTGTCTTATGCAGCCTCAACCTATCATGGTTCTCAACAACATAAATTGTTGTGTAAAGCAGTGCATGTAGTTCAAATCAAAAGATAAATTTAGCACTTGCACAAAGTACTTCTGCACAATTGACCAGATGCTGTGCAAAATTAAAAAACTTATACAATGCGTGTGCTGCTAAAGATTAGGTTACTTCATCACAAAGTTCTTGAGTGGTATCTGTTTCTTTGGGGGCACAAACTTGCTAGTTCATTTTGTTTGTTTAGACAGTGCATAGTCTTCTTACAAATAATCACAAATTTGTCAAAGACATAAATTGCATTTGTTGCTAATGTTGTTATAGGGTCTGCACTGCTTAATGATTCTCCACTTGATGGTAAAAGGTTTGTTGTTGTCTTTGAGTGTCCAAATGTGGTTTAGACAGTTCAGTTTCATTTATCTTGCTTTGATGTCAAAAGGATACTGTGTAGTTACTGTAATGATCTGATCTGTGGCGATACTGACATGATTCTGATGAAGCTTGCGTTGAGACTGTTGTGTGGTAAACTACATTTTGTGTGAGGCATTTTCCGTTGAGTGGGCTTTTATCTTTTTTCTACAGTTGCAGTCTTTTTTGCTTGTTTCCGTTTGTGACCACTGGTAATCTTGTAGTAGTGGTTTGTTGCGTGACAAGATGATACTTTTCCTGTTGGGCATGCAGGAGTAGCTGAGCTGCAGTGTATGTTTGTTAAAGATCTTGTGTAGGGGGTGTCCGTTTGAGCAGCATCTGTCAATGATGTTTAGGAAATTCCTTCCCAGGTTAGTTTTCACATTGGCGTTCCATGGGGGTTGTACCATATGATTTTCTAGCCGATGAGATGCTGTTTAGTCTTTTGTTGACATTTTTGGAATGTTCTTCAGTGGTGCATGTGGATGATTGCTTTGTTGGAGGATTTGTTGTTGGATTTCATGAAGGGTAAACCTCGTTCTTCAAGTGTGAGCCACAATGTGACCCATTTAAAGTGAAAGAAATATTATCAGTCAATGCATACTGCAACAGCAAACAAGCCAGATATGCATGTAAACCTCGTTCTTTAAGTGTGAAAGACAATATGACCCGTTTAAAACAAAAGAAATTATCAGTCTACAGGGCTTGACGTTGCGACCTGTGGGGTCACCAATGCGAATGGATTTGGTCTGCTGGCGACTAACTTTTCATGTCCGGTTGCCAGTCTGGCCACTGCTATTTCACCTAACACAAGAAATCCAGTGAGGAATGTGTCGCTAAAATACCAGCGGAAAATATATATGTTGTGCCCCAGCCCTGAGTGAAGATACAATCTGGATATTGATGTTTTATAGATTTGCTGCTGCAAACAATGTTAATTGATCGCCAAACGTGTTCTTTCTCGCCATAAATTGAAGATATTCCTGCCAGGATGGAAACTCAGAGTCTACTAAGTGTTGTAAAAGTGGGAAGCCATCGTTATGATTTGGGTTATTTTGTAAATAGTCCACTGTTGCTTCACGCATAGTTTCGGGAGATCTGAAATATCTAGTGTATTTAACTGGTGGGCTAGAGCACCAAATTGGCAGTTGCCATCTCCAGGTGGATTATATAATTATAGCTTGAAAACCCTGATGTTCTATTATCGTGGTGTAATCTCCATGACTCATTAACGAAATTAAACTTTGCGCAGTGCAGTGCTTTTTTCCATTTGGATAAACAAGTATAAATGTCAAAATGCATTTTTGCACTTTGTTTCTCTTTTCCATCATCTTTAAACTACTCTGTTTCCTCTATCTTAGCTGTCGGCAGTATCTTCCAGCTCATCCTCGTTCTCGTCCTCGTTTTCCGTCTGGTCAGCCTTTTCCTGTGCTCCCTTATTTATAATTGTGGCCATTTTTTTTCACTGGAAGTTATCTGCTACAAGGCAGACAACATGTCTTCTGGCTGCTAGGCCTGCTTGAATTCCAGCTCCTAAAAATGATCAATAATAATGATAACTTTAGGATGTCTGATCGTTTATGACACTGCTTATTGTGCCGCAGCCTATCTTGGAGAATTGCTTGACATCTTTAATCATATCCGATCTGAAACTTCCTACAGTTTAGGTTAGTTTTGGTTTATTAAATAATGTTTTATTTTAATGAACCACTTAACACAGGTTTCCTTCAATTTGTATTATTTATCCTTTTGGTAAAAGACTTGACATACGACAACAACAGCTACACTGCAGACATATCTATATTTAGCTTAACTCACCATTTGACCTTGTCATAGCAAAGACCCACTGACCCTCAAAGCTGAACTTGTTTATAATTGTATGAGCCAGCTCCACAGGGATCATTTGTTCCTTAACACCTTTGCAGGGGAAAATGTTAGATGCATTTTCACCTTGCAAGTTGTAACTTGTTTCGCCGGCGATGCCGCTTGATACCCAGTGGCCAATAAGAACTGGTGTCAGGCAGTTCTGAAGAACGTGCCCTAGTAAGCAAGCAATCGGTTGTCAGTTTCAAGTCATTTTACACACTTTCCTTCGGTATCAGAAAGAGAGCATGAATAATTGAGGATCAGATGATTATCACAAGGGGAAATAATTGAAATCAATCTCCTTATTCAGGTGCAAATTTAACCGTTTTAGGCGAAGAAGCTCCAAGGTCCTTAATCAATGACACATGGTACTTTAAAAAGATACTAAAGCAATTTTTAAATCTTTCGGTATTGCAGACATTTGCGTTCAAGATTTGCTCAATTTTGATAATTGAGGAAAAGGTTCGTGAAAATCATCCACTTTAATAATATAAGTACCTTGTGGCTTCTGTTCTCTGGTGTCAAACCAGAATGCCTTTTGCATGCTGTGCATCTTCTCCTCCATCACTTCTCGTACCTTAAGACTATTGGCTTCGTCATGAACGACTGCAAAGTTTTACTGTTGCAGTTAATCAATGTTATAGGCGTGGACAGACATCAAGAATTTCCTGAATTCCATCTCCTGAGTTTCCTGGTGACAGGAACAAAAAGACACAATGCAGAAGTTTTTAAACCACTCTCTGTTTCTTTTGTTTTTCCTCACCTGGTCTTTTCTCACTTCTGCTAAAAATTTTTCTTACCATTGAATACACTGAATGCAAATATGGCGGACCACTTGGACGGCCCGGAACTAGTAGCGTGGAAGTGAGGCTAGTCAGTCCTCGAATGCTTTGGTTTGACTTCGCGTCCTTTTGACTTTGTGTTGTTGTGTGATCATTTCACGATGCCTTCATTCTGCTGCGTACCCAATTGGAATCAGAAAGGTTACACAAGGTCATTAGGAGAAAAGATTTCTTTAACTTTTGCTAAAGCGCCTTTGATGAGAAAACAGTGGATACACGTGATCCGTCAAGAGGAAGGCAAGGACTTCGTCATAACAGAGCGTGTGAAAGTTGATTCAGTACATTTCAGGTCAGTAGACCTTGGGAAGTCTATCAACGGTCAGATTTATATCAAGGAAGGCGGTGTTCTTTAAATTTGAGTGGTCAGGACTTTATCCGAAAAAAGAAAGGGCCCGACAGAATGGCAACTGCTGCCTGCGAAGAAAAAACTGCCCGCAGAAGACAACTCTCATCGGTCTGCATCTGTAAAAAATGAAGTGCAAGAAACTGTCAAGATGTCCGCCTGTGAGCCAAGTACAAGCTTCGAAGATGACACATGTAAATCCCCACATTTAGAAAGACAAATCACCAAATAAAGCACAAAGATCCGCAAACTAGAAGAGAAATTGAAGCAGTCAGAAGTGAAATAAACAACCTTTGTCGCGAAAACATCGAATTGAATGAGAAATTGGCAAAGTGCAAACGCCAACAGAAGGAAATGTCTTTGTGTTTATTTTGTGTTGATCGTTTCACGACGGACGGAGACATTTCTTTATACACTGGTCTGTCCAGTTATGTGACTTTTATGGCCATTTTTGAGTATTTAAATCTTGGAGACAATTGTGCAAACATTTGTCCCAGAGGCAGTGTGACAGATGTCCGTGAAGACTTTTATCATTCAGACTCTGACGATGAAGGAAATGTTCAGGCTGCTGCAAAGAAAGGACATCGCTGAAAGCTCAAGCCACTAGATGAATTTTCATTGTGCTTTGTCGTCTGAGAAGAGTGTTCTCGAAAAAACATTTGGCTCATCTTTATGGTGTGGCTCAGTCTACTGTGAGTCGAATTTTTGTACCATGGATAAATAACATGTACTTAAAATTTGGCCAGATGTGCATTTGGCCATCAAAGGAGGTTGTGCAGGCAACCATGCTAGCTGATTTCAAAGAGAAATTCCCAACTACGAGAGTCATCATAGACTGTACGGAGGTGCGCTGTGAGATGCCCAGCAGTTTGCTGCTCAATTCTGAGTTATTCAGCTCCTATAAAAATCGTGTAACACTCAAAGGACTAGTGGGCATTGCCCTGAGTGGTGCAATTACCTTCATTAGCCAGCTTTACACTGGTAGTATCTCAGATCGGGAAATCGTTATGTGAAGTGGCTTCTTGTCAAAGAAATTTGAGAATGGCGACACTGTTATGGCCGACAAAGGATTACAAATTGCAGACATTGTGCCACTTGGAGTAACAGGGGAGCTGTTAGGAGCTGTCAGGGGAGCTGTTAGGGGAGCTGGGGTGGCGCAGTGGTGAGAGCGCTCGCCTCCCACCAATGTGTCCCGGGTTCGATTCCCGGACCCGGCGTCATATGTGGGTTGAGTTTGTTGTTGGTTCTCGCCCTAGCTCCGAGGGTTTTTCTCCGGGTTCTCCGGTTTTCCTCCCTCCTCAAAAATCAACATTTCTAAATTCCAATTCGATCGGGAATTCGAGGGCCACGGGTTTGTCAGTCGAAGACTGTTATGTGCTACCCTCGTTAAACAAAGTCAATTTATTTATTTTTATTTAACACTGAATATTCCTCCTTTCCTCACGACAAACATTCAAAATCTCTGCCGAAGATGTTGTACAAACACAACAAATTGCTGGGTTAAGAATCCATGTGGAGAGAGCAATAAACAAGATAAAGAACTTCATTATCTGGAAGGGAAAAATACCATTGAGTTTATTCTCTGTTGTTAACCAGATGTGGAGTGTGTGCATTTTTGTGCAATACACGAGATCCACTAATTTCAGAATAGTTTGTTTCATTCCAGGGAAGGGGGCAAGGGGCTGCGATATGCAACAGACAGGGATGCTTTTCATATTGTTAATTTAGGGGTCTTAGCTTCAGATTTTGGGCCTTGCCTAGGACATTCAGGAAAAAATACTATTTTTTAAGTTTGCCAAGGCCTTGTTTGGATTTGGGTGTTTTGGTATCTTTTATAGATCTCCCAGATTGGTCTCCTTCAGGGATTTCATTCAAAATTTTCAATAAGCATTCCATCTGTTTCATATGGGAATCCTCTCCCATATACTGTATCATTTTCATTAATCTTCTCATACTTAAGAGAGACATCAAGAACTGGTGGGTGTTCTAAGCGACACATGTTGAGCTAAGAACTTCATTTTGTAATCATTAATTAGTGTTTTCTAACCATTACAGCCACCATTAGATGGGTTTACTCAGTTACAAATGAGTGACATGGGTTTACAGAGTTAAAATGAGCATTGGCTCTTTTATTCTATTAACCTACAGGATTAATTGTCAAATTCTCTATACATTTCTGACAACTAGTGGAGAAAATTTGCACATTTAAACATAATGACTGCAATAATCGTAATAATTATTTTACAAAAATCATGAAAAAGTACACAATTATGCAAGATTAAGCAATTATAATAAATAAATTGTAATCTGATGGAAGTCTTCTTACATTTTATAAATTTTATCAATATTAAATCAATCTTCACTTGTTTACATTATTATTCAGATGTTATGTTTTTTGTCTGTGAGCATAAAGTGTTCATGTAAATAGGATCAAAGCAGTTCTTTAGACCTTGAGGGAAAAGTTTTGGATAGATACAGTCACTTCCACTTTCATGAAAACAACTTTGTTTAATTGTTTAATTGTTAAGTAAATTTTGTAAATGACAAATTACAGATATGTATATATTTAATAGCATGCTTTATTTTGAGCATGTCTCAGTTCACTGACTCAAGTAACCAAGAATAACTACTGGTTAAATTATTTAAGGCTCCCTTGCTACCTGTGAAAGAAAATGAGTAAAATAATGACTTCAATGTTCCTTTTAAGGTTTTCTAATATTCATCATCAAAGGGAATACGCTCAAAGTCGCACCATCTTGCGCCTGTAACTCCCATCAGTCCCTGCACTTGGGTATAGTACTTGTGATTCCGCTTGAGTTTCAGTTCACCATTTTGATTTTCCAGAAAAAAAGTTGCTATCAGAACAAGCATCCAAGGGTTTGACCAGAAATTTTGTTTCGGACACTTGACCTCCGAAAGGTCAAAGGAGGTTGAACAGCCACTGTCAATGACTTTGCCGTCAGGTGAAACACGCAAATATGGTGCATCTAGGCTCACCACCAGTCCTGACTTCAAGACATTTACAGGGCAACGAATGGAATGCATGTATTTTTGGTACTGCTCCAGGGCCACTGGTTCATATTTAATACCATGGTTAGTGTACCGTGATGAAAAGGGCTTGGGTGTAGCAGGCTGTTTACAAAACTCCCATGATTCCTTTTCCTTGCACTAATTAAGCCAAAGTTTTGAAACAGTAAATCTGAACTTTCTTTGCTGCTTCCACTCTTCACAATAAGACTGCCCCCGTGTTTTGGTCTCAATGTCGTTGATTTTCTCTTCATCAACACGAAGCTTTTCCAGTAAGGCTTTCTCAACTGCTGCAATTTCATCAGGCACAACAAACTCCTCCGTTGTTAAGTGGGCAATCTCAGCGTTTTTAAGTTTTAAAGTAGCTGGAGTTTTGTGAAAAGTAGACGGTCATGGGACCTGATAAACATCATCTTCTCGACATATCTTGACTCGTGAAGCAATGAAAGTAGCTGGCGAAACCTGGCAGAGAAGCCGGCAGACTTCGCCGGCTGCTGGCTATATATGCAACCCTGAATCTTGGATAACCATTAACTGGAATATTATGAGTGTGGCCTGGGTCAACCCTGGGTACAGAACAAATGTTGCAGTACACTTTGAAATTATCTGTAGTGGACAGCTGATAACTTGCATAGGAAACTTGAGGGCTTTTGCCAAATTTGGTTTCTAACAATTGTGTACTTTCAGAAAAAGGTTCCATTATTTGTGCCAATGCCATTTTAGGATTTTCTGTTTTCAACCTATCTCACACAACTTCTGCTCATCTGCCCTTTGACTTCTCATACTTTGAAGTGTCCTGGCTTTATATAATAGGCACCTCACCCCAGGTTCTCGTGATGAAGATCTGTCTAAGTCTTGATGAGTTTTCTGAACAACGACCTCCATAGCTGGTTGTGGAACTATGGTGTCCCCTCCACCCTTTCAATGCCACTGCTGCAACATAGATGTACAAGCTTGTTTTGCCTGCATACAGTACCGCTCAAAGGTAAGTTGACAGTCTCGACTCGAAACTTGATTCTCGATCCTCAAAGTTTTCGAGAATCGAGTTTCGAGGCTCGAGTTTCAAGTTTCGATTTTTGAGGATCGAGAGTCGAGTTTCGTGACACTCAAAGAAATTTTCGAGGATCTCGAACAGAGCTTTCGAGGAAATGATTTAATTCTCAAAAACAAAACAAGAGTGATGAACAAAACAATTAACGCGCGGCATTATTCGCGCAAAGCCGCTTTTGAATGTATGCAAATATTTTTTCGTGTTGTGCATTTTCTACAAGACGCATGCGGCTCGTTTATCTACACTAAGCTGAGAACTCGATGACAGCAAACCAATTCAGCATCTTTGTGTGTTATTAACTTTTTCCTTCCAGAGCAAGCGATTTTTTTACGCGACGACTATCCCAGAGTGAGTGTGTTGTTTTCATTTGCGCGACTTCAACCGGCCGCTCAAAACATAAACAAACACTAATTGCAAAAAAAATGTTTTCTATGAAACCTGCCTGACATACAATAATTTTAATTTGCGATCGGTAAATTTATCGCTTTCGGCCGAAATTTGAGGTTTTTCTCAGCTTTACCACATGGAATGGATTCACATGCAAGTAGAACATATCACGCGCGAGTCCGTGAAATTCGAATTATGTTTTCATACATGCAGATAAATGAAATTTTTCGAAAAAATGTGACTACAAATCATAGCGCTTCACTCTAACGACAAGATGGGATCAAATCACACGCAAATCGGTCAATTCGTGACTAGAGATTTAGAGATAAGTTACGCAAAGCCAAAAATATTTCTCTCACAGCACGGCGCGACAAACTTGACCAAGAAATTCAGTGAATTCTATTTTTAAACACACTTAGTTGAAAGAAGAAATTAATATCCATGATTGCCCTTCGACAGTTCCCTTAAAATATGTCGGAAAATTCTCCAAAAGGAATAATGCATCCAATGAAAAAGTACCACTGATCAAGGTCATACAACAAAAATTATGTCTCGATCAGATAACACATCCATGCGCATTCATCAAATTTACAGGAATTTATAGCGCGGTGCGACAAACTTGACCAAGATAAATGAAATCTATTTTTAAACACACTCAATCGAAAGAAGAAATTAATATCGACGATTGCCGCTCAGCAGTTCCCTGTAAAATATCTGTCTGAAAATTCTCGAAAAGGAATAATGCATCAAATTAAAATGTATCATTGATGGAGGTCATACAACAATTATGTCTCGATCAGATAACACATTCATGTACATTCATCAAATTTACAAGAATTTATTTATACAACAGCAAAAATAAGTAACTAATTCTTTACAGCAGTCAGTTATTGACACTTAGCTATAACTTAACAATATGTTAAAGATTCATAAAAGGATGTGAAATTCATTCACTAAAAGGTAAAAGAACTTCTAATCATGAAAATGAAATCTGATAACATGAGCATTTTCGCGCAAGCCGTCACGCCGTGAAATCTACATTGACTGCATGTGATATTGTGATTACCGTCCGAAACAACAATAAAGTCATGGAGTAGTTACGCGTTTTCTTAGGCAGTATTTTGTAAAACTCATCCAAGAAAGATTTCGATAAAAAGTGTTAAAGAAAGAAAAGCCCCATCACGAATATTCGGCGAGAAATTATGGGCCGAAATCAAAATAGATCTACCAGTAAAGAAAGCTAAAATTAGACGTGTCAAAAGTTAATCGCGCGAAATGTCCTTTGTTTTTCCCACTCGAAAGTCTCGAAACTCGACTTGATAAATTCTCGAAAGGCCTCGAACGTCTCAAAACTCGACTCGAGCCTAGATCCTTGAAGTTTTCGAGGATCGAGAATCGAGTTTCAAGTATCGAGCTTCGAGGGACTGTCAACTTACCTTTGAGCGGTACTGTATCATCCTCATTTTCCAAGTCACTGACACTCTTGCATTCATACAAGGTGAACTTGCAGACTTTAATCAGAAAGGCTAGCACATGGTTACAAAAGCCAACTGCACCAGCCACACAGGTACAGTATGCATGTTTTACCTTTCCGCTTACAATGCACCAAGCTACTTTTAAGTTATGAGGGGGGTCATTCTTTCTAAAACTGTGGTGACACTGTGCCTTGAAATAAAAATAGCTCTCATCACTTACTGCCAAAATTTCTTTCAAGTATTCGTCTTGAAGGAACGTGGTTGCTTTTCTTACACTTGTTGGAACAGAGTGTGTGCTGGTGTTGGAGCCAATATTTTTCCCCGACTTTGAAATATGTTGTTTCATTTCTGCGCGAGTGAAGAAAGGCATTTTGGTGAGGTTGATAGACCAGCCATCTGATGGATACTTCAGTAGTGATTCACCAGAAACACTCGCATCAACATCTTTGCTTGCCGTCTCGTTGTGTTCTTTTCTTCTCGTGTAGATCCGATTCCGATCTGGATTGACAATGTTCTGATCATGGCCAGAATTTATATACTCTTCAACCCTTTTGTAAAGAAAAAAATGATAGCTTTTAAGTTTCGAATAATTTTAGCATCGATGGCAGGTGCAAACTCAACATGTGCGAAGTTTGCAAAGTGCGAATGACACGAAATTTTGCGTTACCTTTTCGCTAATAACGCCTTTGTTTTCAAGTCTTTTAATGAATCTCCATGGCATCTGAACCAGAACCGAAGTTCTTTGTTTTTTAAACTCGCAGGTTCTCTTCCAACTGGTGAAGAGCCTGGAATATCGTCCTCAAAGCAGGCGCAGCCATACATGACTATCAAAACAATCAGGGAAAAGCCATGCCGAGGACTGACTAGCCTTGCTTCCACGCTACTAGTCCCGGGCCGACTGAGTGGTCCGCCATATTTGCATTCGGTGTATGGCGTGCAGACTTCAAGGAAGTAATGATAAGTGAACAAAGATGGTGAATTTTTGTGCTTGGTAATAAATATGAAAGATGACCACTGGTAAAAGCTACCTACTGTTGGGTTGCCAAGCTGACTGCTACTTGCCACTGGGTAGTGGGGCTATGAAATTCATATGAAAATATAAGAACCTATTTTAAGAACCTTGGTAGCCTAAATTTGTTTTAAGTACCATTTATGTAAGAATCTATTTAGGCTAAATTGAAAAATCCAGGTTCTTATACGGGGGTTTTTACTGTAAAAGCGAGATAATGCTAGCAAGCTCCATCGAATTCTTCATTTTCGCATTTTGCGCCGAAACCAGTCAAGTATGAATAATTGACCTTGGTAAAGTGTTAAGTGTGTGGCCCCAAGCACCTCGGTAACATAATTCCCATGGTGAGTTTCCCTTGGTGTTATTTACCTTGGGAATGCTCTTTACCTTGGTATGTGTAACCACAACTATTCGCTACTTGCACATGACCCATAATCCTTTGCATTGTTGGGGGGTAACCATTAGAAGAAATGTATGGTATCATGACAAAAATTAGTTCGGTGAGCTCGCAAAACCAGCTACTAATGCTTAAAAATGCACCAGAATTTACCAAAATCGTGATAGGAGAAATTTGTGAGCGGAGTGATATGAAGTTAACATAACGCAAGCAAAACCCAGACCATCTCTTCCACATTCTACAAGCGTGCGAGTCTATGGGAAGACAAAGCGGGAGGAGAATATTCCATTCCACTGAACACACCTTTTATTAGCCATGTAGCGAAGCACTCTTTCAACGAGTAAGCTTCTTATTCTAAAGCGCTAACAGCTATATTTTAGCGCACGCCTGTCTTTGGGATGATAAAGGGCGAGGAAAATATTCCACCATTCTGCAAACACATGGCGTATTACTGAATTGTTGTACAACTCCTCCAACCTTAGTTAAAGCTAGTGTTGGGAAAAGTCACGACCGACTCGTATAAGATAATGAAACACAAGAATGGATAACACACTGTAATGGTTCGTTCTTAAAGCGTTTGTTCTATGCGGAATAAAATGAGTATCGAAAGCATACTTTGGAAAAGTATTTCCCAGCCTGCATCGTAGACGCGACCTATAACGGGTTACTCATTCATTTACCGATAAATGTCTGCGGTTCAGACTAGTTTTACCAAGCGCGTGTTTTGCGAAAGGTCATGAAGCAGATTGTGGTGCCGCAGTGGTGAGAGCGTGTGCCTTACAGCAATGTGGCCGGGGTCAAAACCTGGACCCGGTGTCATAAGTGCTTTGCGTTTATTGATGGTTCTCGTCCTAGCTCTGGAGAAATTTTCTCTTGGTTCTCTGGTTTTCCTCTGTCCACAAAAATCGACATTGCTAAATTCCAACTCGATGAGGATTTGTCAGTCGTAATCACTCAATCAATTAATGATTTGTTCAGAAGCCATCACGGCTCCTGTTTGATAAAACTTTTCTTGTTCTCTTCGTTGAAGATTTTTGCAAAATGAAATAAAATTAGCCTTAGTAACTGGAAGTGCTATGATAAAGTGGCATACTCTTATTGATGTCTTTGAAGCTTTCTATAATCAACCTCACTCAAAGTGTGAAATTCAGTTGGCTTGTATCCAGGAACCCAAGAATCGAACATTCGAAGCATACATCAGCAAGCTTCTTTTGGAAAGTGCTTTCAGCGATGTTTAATTTTAGCGTACGCCAATCTTTGACGGAAGAAAAATATTCCGCCATTCTACAAACACGTTGCAACGTATAAAAATTGTCCTAAAACTACTCTAATCTTAAAGCGAGCTTCGGTGAACCTCACGAAATGGAATTCATTATTTACAGGTAAACGCACTCAGGGACGTGAATTATCAGGATTACCTGCACGAGTTCACTAACAATGAACGAGAAATTTCAATACCGCAGGAGGCCGCCGAGTGACGTACTGAAAATTTCGAGTTCATTGTTAATGAACGAGTGAGGATAAATCCCGATAATTCACGAGCAATGAGTGCGTTAACATTTTTATTATTCATATTGAATACCCTGCAAACAAAAAACGTCAAACTTTGAGTCAGCCGAAGCCATGGTGTAATGACAGTGGTGTATTGAATTTACACCACTGCTATTACACCACGATAATTTATTTATCTATCTATCTATCTATCTATCTATCTATCTATCTATCTATCTATCTATCTATCTATCTATCTATCTATCTATCTATCTATCCATCTATCTATTTATTCATTTATTTATTTATTTATTTATTTATTTATTCACCACCACGTACATTCATTGAACGCTACAGTGAATAAGAAACTAAAATGGTACAAAAGTTTACTGTGAATAATAATAATAATAATAAATAATAATAATAATAATAATAATAATAATAATAATAATAATAATAATAATAATAATAATAATAATAATAATAATAAAAGTTAGTAAGAAGTGGCGAGGAGACCTCAGGAAACCACCGGGCTTACACTGAGAGGTCCCCTCAGAGATGTGTTACGACTGTTAAACTAGTAAGGACATTCCTTTTTAACTCGTGAAGCGCATGCGCGAAACGAGTTATCGTGAGTTGTGGGCAAATGTGTCGCTCGATGGGCTGTAAACTTTATGCAAATGAGGTACGCTCCCGGCTGCGGCTTACTTTTAAATTGCTGTCTATCTTTAATTAAAATAAGCTGTTTTAAAGGTCTAAATTAAAAGATATAAGTTAAAGAAGACTCGGCTACCGAAAATGAGAACTTCGAGAATCGTAAAATCGAATGAGCAGCACAAGTTCTCACTGGATGCGGAATTTCGTATGGATTTTTACAGAAACGGAAGTCGTTGAAGTACGGTTTTATGGTATAGTAAATGCGCATATAGCGAGTGAAATGATATAAACACAGAGCAATTATTTTTTGTATCGCTAAAAATAAAGGAAAAAAAAAGAAAAAAAAAGAAATTAAAAATATCGGTCCACACCCGGAGTCGATCGCGGTACACTTGAACGGTAGAGATGTTCAGTACCACTGAGCTATGTCAACATCATGTGCGCAACATGGAAAAAAATAAACATCTTATTAGTATCAACTATAAAAACCTCAGACAACTCAGCGGGCTCGAGTCTGTACGCGGATTTTCTGTGGGTTAATTTGTCCTTTACAACTGTCAGTGAGTATATCTGGTGTTTGTGGATGTTTCGGACACTCGGGAGTGCCTTTTTTAAAGCCTAGAGGTCACATGTGTTCATTCGTCGGCAAATAGAGTCCTCAGTCGCACGTTTGTTTTGAGGGAAGGTCTTCATGGCTTGTTTTGCACGGGGATTCTTCGCAAGCTACACACAACACAGTTAAGCCTAAACAAGATGCTTTGTTCAAGAAGCTTGATTTCGAAGAAATCGGAGTGAATCAACAGTAGTAGTTAAAGAATACATTAGTCGTCACGATCACTGACTGGATCTGGAGAGAGTTTAACATTCACCATTACGGGCCGTTGTGTTGTGTTGGACGTTTTTCGACATGGTGAAAGAAAAGTTGTTGAGACAGTTTGTCTTGTGATTTTTCCTTTGATTTCCTTGAAGAAAGACCAGGTGTCCAGCCTGAACGGGAAAGGAGTCAAAGCTGTAGTTTTGGGGCCAGAAAGTTCTGACACGGAAATTAAGGATGCTTTTGAAGGTAAATACAAAGTCCGTGTGTTTGCAAAGTCGGTGTACTGTCAAGTGGGTTTTGAATACAGACCGCGAATTTAAAGCAGTTTCCTGGACTTTACAAATCAAAAAAGGTAATATACAGTATTACATCCAAGTTTAATTCAAATGTTTGAACCACGAGTAAAGCCACGGCCGATAAATTGACTGCAAAAGCCGTCGGCAAAAACTCAAGCTTCCGCGCGTGCAGAATTAATTTGAACATGCCGTCACTGTCACGCAGCGAAGCATGTTTGCAAATTTTGAACATTTTTTTCCTTTTAAATGTTTTTTTCTGCCTCATTTTGAATGAAAATTTATTGTTATTGAACTTCCTGTCGCGTTTCTTTCATTTGGCTACCTTTCTTTGGCAAATTTAGGTATTTAAAGTTAACAGTATTTTTGCATCGTGGATTTCTGCATATTTAATTTACAGCTACCTCCGCGGCCGTGTTTGTTTACTTTATTCGCGTCATTCAAGTACAAGTTTTTAGTTTTATTCAGCTGCTAAAAAACACCTGAGAAAAGAACTAAGTGGGCACTAATTTAGCACAGTTGAAATACGATTTATCGCAAAATAATTATCTATTTTTGTCGTCTTTTTTATTTCAACTTTCATCTTTCTTTCACTACGCTGTATTATTTGTCGCAGACGAAGAAATTTTCGGAAATATTCTTGTTTAAATATGTCTTTTCGCTTTTATTTTCCAGTATTTTCTCTAACGTTAACTATGCGCTATAGTAAATGAATTGAAATTTTGTTGTGTTTTCGGTGTCGTTTCGTCCTCCAAAGTCAGTAATTATTAATGTCTTGAAATCTGATCTTATACATGGCTGTGGTTACTGGGCATATGGTTTATTACTCTCCTTACGCTGACTCTGAAATATATCAAAAAAATTCCAGGGAATTCGGGGTAGGCTGAGAGCCATTACGTCACAACCAGATTTTAAATTTGAATCCGAGCAAGCAGAACAAGTCGATTTCATTTTATAGAAGTAAAAGTCTACTTGTGGCAAGTTTAAGTGGAGGCGTTCATGCAGCCTATAAACATTAACTTTAAATGGCACCGTGGAACTGCAAATACTCAGGCCCTGTCCAGACTATGCTGGAGAAATTTGAAAAGAATGTTAATCACTCCAAAAACACATCAAATGTTTTCTGTCCACACTTTGTCGGAGAAATTTGAAAATGCAACATTGGATTTATGTTTGAGGAAATCGTGACCTCATCGTTTTGGAAAAACTCCATCTTGAAAATGTTTTCCATCAACATTAAAACGCAAAGCCGGCGTTTTCAAATTCCTCGGGTTTGAACAGTGTGTTCGTTTGAAGAACGCCCGTTTTCATGGGAAATTATTGTGGACGGAAGACCTAACCCTAGAAATAAAGCTGCATTTTCAAATATCTCAAGCGTAGTGTGGACGAGGCCTCAGTATAGTTGTTTATCAGGTGTTACAAGTCAAACCTGAAGATCAGACTTACTAAAATTATGCACTGGTCGGTGATCAGATCAAATATCCGGTTCTTGCGGACAGACTGGGCGGTGGTTTCCACTGGAATGCTAGCAGCCTCAAGCCAAGAGTCTCTGTTCCCCTTGACTAGCATTCGCGAAGCAATGCGACCCTGGAGAGATCCCATTTAAAGTCCGAAAATATCAGACTTCCGGGACGTTTAAATTGTGCCTAGCTCATAAACACGTGGCTCAATCAGTTGCAAATCGCTCATGTTTTTCTCTAGCATGTGATGAGCACCTCTTTGATGCTCTCGCAGGCTACTTTTTTCCAGCCATTTTAATTGTTTTGCGCTTCGGAAATATGAAACAAACAAAAGAACATTGGCCCCATGAGAGAGGGGTTAAAATCTTAGGAGACTCAAGAGACTCCGACTACGAGTGCTAAAAGGAAACTTGTCCTTGAAAAGCGCCACGGATGAAAACGAGCCTCCCCCCAAATGTCAGACAAGAGGTTTAAAGGTAAAGTAGAATTCTTCAAGCATTGCTCTTGGTCACGCGAAAAGTATAAAATCGAGTTCGGAAGTCAGTAAATCTAAATCGCATGTGATGAACTTCTTCATAGGCTGCCATGTTTACAAGTAGAGTCTGTTGCTACATGGAACTCGCCTTATTGATCTAGACGTCTTCGGTCAAAATATCAAACAGTGTCATTTTGGCCGTTCAGGTAAACGTTAGAAGATGCAAATGATAACGAGCACGATAAATATGGGAAAAGCATTTCTTTCCTCAACTTTTTTAAATTCACTTTTTTTTTTTAAATTTTAGAATCTAATCACCCTCTTAACAATGACCGTAACTAGTTTAACAGTCGTAAAACATCTCTGAGGGGACCTCTCAGTGTAAGCCGGTGGTTTCCTGAGGTCTCCTCGCCACTTCTTACTAACTTTTATTATTATTATTATTATTATTATTATTATTATTATTATTATTATTATTATTATTATTATTATTATTATTATTATTTATTATTATTATTATTATTCACAGTAAACTTTTGTACCATTTTAGTTTCTTATTCACTGTAGCGTTCAATGAATGTACGTGGTGGTGAATAAATAAATAAATAAATAAATAAATAAATGAATAAATAGATAGATGGATAGATAGATAGATAGATAGATAGATAGATAGATAGATAGATAGATAGATAGATAGATAGATAGATAGATAGATAGATAGATAAATAAATTATCGTGGTGTAATAGCAGTGGTGTAAATTCAATACACCACTGTCATTACACCATGGCTTCGGCTGACTCAAAGTTTGACGTTTTTTTGTTTGCAGGGTATTCAATATGAATAATAAAAATGTTAACGCACTCATTGCTCGTGAATTATCGGGATTTATCCTCACTCGTTCATTAACAATGAACTCGAAATTTTCAGTACGTCACTCGGCGGCCTCCTGCGGTATTGAAATTTCTCGTTCATTGTTAGTGAACTCGTGCAGGTAAATCCTGATAATTCACTCCCTGAGTGCGTTTACCTGTAAATAATGAATTCCATTTCGTGAGGTTCACCGAAGCTCGCTTTAAGATTAGAGTAGTTTTAGGACAATTTTTATACGTTGCAACGTGTTTGTAGAATGGCGGAATATTTTTCTTCCGTCAAAGATTGGCGTACGCTAAAATTAAACATCGCTGAAAGCACTTTCCAAAAAGAAGCTTGCTGATGTATGCTTCGAATGTTCGATTCTTGGGTTCCTGGATACAAGCCAACTGAATTTCACACTTTGAGTGAGGTTGATTATAGAAAGCTTCAAAGACATCAATAAGAGTATGCCACTTTATCATAGCACTTCCAGTTACTAAGGCTAATTTTATTTCATTTTGCAAAAATCTTCAACGAAGAGAACAAGAAAAGTTTTATCAAACAGGAGCCGTGATGGGCTTCTGAACAAATCATTAATTGATTGAGTGATTACGACTGACAAATCCTCATCGAGTTGGAATTTAGCAATGTCGATTTTTGTGGACAGAGGAAAACCAGAGAACCAAGAGAAAATTTCTCCAGAGCTAGGACGAGAACCATCAATAAACGCAAAGCACTTATGACACCGGGTCCAGGTTTTGACCCCGGCCACATTGCTGTAAGGCACACGCTCTCACCACTGCGGCACCACAATCTGCTTCATGACCTTTCGCAAAACACGCGCTTGGTAAAACTAGTCTGAACCGCAGACATTTATCGGTAAATGAATGAGTAACCCGTTATAGGTCGCGTCTACGATGCAGGCTGGGAAATACTTTTCCAAAGTATGCTTTCGATACTCATTTTATTCCGCATAGAACAAACGCTTTAAGAACGAACCATTACAGTGTGTTATCCATTCTTGTGTTTCATTAATCTTATACGAGTCGGTCGTGACTTTTCCCAACACTAGCTTTAACTAAGGTTGGAGGAGTTGTACAACAATTCAGTAATACGCCATGTGTTTGCAGAATGGTGGAATATTTTCCTCGCCCTTTATCATCCCAAAGACAGGCGTGCGCTAAAATATAGCTGTTAGCGCTTTAGAATAAGAAGCTTACTCGTTGAAAGAGTGCTTCGCTACATGGCTAATAAAAGGTGTGTTCAGTGGAATGGAATATTCTCCTCCCGCTTTGTCTTCCCATAGACTCGCACGCTTGTAGAATGTGGAAGAGATGGTCTGGGTTTTGCTTGCGTTATGTTAACTTCATATCACTCCGCTCACTTTCCCATAAACCGCTTTTAATACGATCCTAGTTTATACAAACTAGTACAAATTTCTCCTATCACGATTTTGGTAAATTCTGGTGCATTTTTAAGCATTAGTAGCTGGTTTTGCGAGCTCACCGAACTAATTTTTGTCATGATACCATACATTTCTTCTAATGGTTACCCCCCAACAATGCAAAGGATTATGGGTCATGTGCAAGTAGCGAATAGTTGTGGTTACACATACCAAGGTAAAGAGCATTCCCAAGGTAAATAACACCAAGGGAAACTCACCATGGGAATTATGTTACCGAGGTGCTTGGGGCCACACACTTAACACTTTACCAAGGTCAATTATTCATACTTGACTGGTTTCGGCGCAAAATGCGAAAATGAAGAATTCGATGGAGCTTGCTAGCATTATCTCGCTTTTACAGTAAAAACCCCCGTATAAGAACCTGGATTTTTCAATTTAGCCTAAATAGATTCTTACATAAATGGTACTTAAAACAAATTTAGGCTACCAAGGTTCTTAAAATAGGTTCTTATATTTTCATATGAATTTCATAGCCCCACTACCCAGTGGCAAGTAGCAGTCAGCTTGGCAACCCAACAGTAGGTAGCTTTTACCAGTGGTCATCTTTCATATTTATTACCAAGCACAAAAATTCACCATCTTTGTTCACTTATCATTACTTCCTTGAAGTCTGCACGCCATACACCGAATGCAAATATGGCGGACCACTCAGTCGGCCCGGGACTAGTAGCGTGGAAGCAAGGCTAGTCAGTCCTCGGCATGGCTTTTCCCTGATTGTTTTGATAGTCATGTATGGCTGCGCCTGCTTTGAGGACGATATTCCAGGCTCTTCACCAGTTGGAAGAGAACCTGCGAGTTTAAAAAACAAAGAACTTCGGTTCTGGTTCAGATGCCATGGAGATTCATTAAAAGACTTGAAAACAAAGGCGTTATTAGCGAAAAGGTAACGCAAAATTTCGTGTCATTCGCACTTTGCAAACTTCGCACATGTTGAGTTTGCACCTGCCATCGATGCTAAAATTATTCGAAACTTAAAAGCTATCATTTTTTTCTTTACAAAAGGGTTGAAGAGTATATAAATTCTGGCCATGATCAGAACATTGTCAATCCAGATCGGAATCGGATCTACACGAGAAGAAAAGAACACAACGAGACGGCAAGCAAAGATGTTGATGCGAGTGTTTCTGGTGAATCACTACTGAAGTATCCATCAGATGGCTGGTCTATCAACCTCACCAAAATGCCTTTCTTCACTCGCGCAGAAATGAAACAACATATTTCAAAGTCGGGGAAAAATATTGGCTCCAACACCAGCACACACTCTGTTCCAACAAGTGTAAGAAAAGCAACCACGTTCCTTCAAGACGAATACTTGAAAGAAATTTTGGCAGTAAGTGATGAGAGCTATTTTTATTTCAAGGCACAGTGTCACCACAGTTTTAGAAAGAATGACCCCCCTCATAACTTAAAAGTAGCTTGGTGCATTGTAAGCGGAAAGGTAAAACATGCATACTGTACCTGTGTGGCTGGTGCAGTTGGCTTTTGTAACCATGTGCTAGCCTTTCTGATTAAAGTCTGCAAGTTCACCTTGTATGAATGCAAGAGTGTCAGTGACTTGGAAAATGAGGATGATACAGTACCGCTCAAAGGTAAGTTGACAGTCCCTCGAAGCTCGATACTTGAAACTCGATTCTCGATCCTCGAAAACTTCAAGGATCTAGGCTCGAGTCGAGTTTTGAGACGTTCGAGGCCTTTCGAGAATTTATCAAGTCGAGTTTCGAGACTTTCGAGTGGGAAAAACAAAGGACATTTCGCGCGATTAACTTTTGACACGTCTAATTTTAGCTTTCTTTACTGGTAGATCTATTTTGATTTCGGCCCATAATTTCTCGCCGAATATTCGTGATGGGGCTTTTCTTTCTTTAACACTTTTTATCGAAATCTTTCTTGGATGAGTTTTACAAAATACTGCCTAAGAAAACGCGTAACTACTCCATGACTTTATTGTTGTTTCGGACGGTAATCACAATATCACATGCAGTCAATGTAGATTTCACGGCGTGACGGCTTGCGCGAAAATGCTCATGTTATCAGATTTCATTTTCATGATTAGAAGTTCTTTTACCTTTTAGTGAATGAATTTCACATCCTTTTATGAATCTTTAACATATTGTTAAGTTATAGCTAAGTGTCAATAACTGACTGCTGTAAAGAATTAGTTACTTATTTTTGCTGTTGTATAAATAAATTCTTGTAAATTTGATGAATGTACATGAATGTGTTATCTGATCGAGACATAATTGTTGTATGACCTCCATCAATGATACATTTTAATTTGATGCATTATTCCTTTTCGAGAATTTTCAGACAGATATTTTACAGGGAACTGCTGAGCGGCAATCGTCGATATTAATTTCTTCTTTCGATTGAGTGTGTTTAAAAATAGATTTCATTTATCTTGGTCAAGTTTGTCGCACCGCGCTATAAATTCCTGTAAATTTGATGAATGCGCATGGATGTGTTATCTGATCGAGACATAATTTTTGTTGTATGACCTTGATCAGTGGTACTTTTTCATTGGATGCATTATTCCTTTTGGAGAATTTTCCGACATATTTTAAGGGAACTGTCGAAGGGCAATCATGGATATTAATTTCTTCTTTCAACTAAGTGTGTTTAAAAATAGAATTCACTGAATTTCTTGGTCAAGTTTGTCGCGCCGTGCTGTGAGAGAAATATTTTTGGCTTTGCGTAACTTATCTCTAAATCTCTAGTCACGAATTGACCGATTTGCGTGTGATTTGATCCCATCTTGTCGTTAGAGTGAAGCGCTATGATTTGTAGTCACATTTTTTCGAAAAATTTCATTTATCTGCATGTATGAAAACATAATTCGAATTTCACGGACTCGCGCGTGATATGTTCTACTTGCATGTGAATCCATTCCATGTGGTAAAGCTGAGAAAAACCTCAAATTTCGGCCGAAAGCGATAAATTTACCGATCGCAAATTAAAATTATTGTATGTCAGGCAGGTTTCATAGAAAACATTTTTTTTGCAATTAGTGTTTGTTTATGTTTTGAGCGGCCGGTTGAAGTCGCGCAAATGAAAACAACACACTCACTCTGGGATAGTCGTCGCGTAAAAAAATCGCTTGCTCTGGAAGGAAAAAGTTAATAACACACAAAGATGCTGAATTGGTTTGCTGTCATCGAGTTCTCAGCTTAGTGTAGATAAACGAGCCGCATGCGTCTTGTAGAAAATGCACAACACGAAAAAATATTTGCATACATTCAAAAGCGGCTTTGCGCGAATAATGCCGCGCGTTAATTGTTTTGTTCATCACTCTTGTTTTGTTTTTGAGAATTAAATCATTTCCTCGAAAGCTCTGTTCGAGATCCTCGAAAATTTCTTTGAGTGTCACGAAACTCGACTCTCGATCCTCAAAAATCGAAACTTGAAACTCGAGCCTCGAAACTCGATTCTCGAAAACTTTGAGGATCGAGAATCAAGTTTCGAGTCGAGACTGTCAACTTACCTTTGAGCGGTACTGTATGCAGGCAAAACAAGCTTGTACATCTATGTTGCAGCAGTGGCATTGAAAGGGTGGAGGGGACACCATAGTTCCACAACCAGCTATGGAGGTCGTTGTTCAGAAAACTCATCAAGACTTAGACAGATCTTCATCACGAGAACCTGGGGTGAGGTGCCTATTATATAAAGCCAGGACACTTCAAAGTATGAGAAGTCAAAGGGCAGATGAGCAGAAGTTGTGTGAGATAGGTTGAAAACAGAAAATCCTAAAATGGCATTGGCACAAATAATGGAACCTTTTTCTGAAAGTACACAATTGTTAGAAACCAAATTTGGCAAAAGCCCTCAAGTTTCCTATGCAAGTTATCAGCTGTCCACTACAGATAATTTCAAAGTGTACTGCAACATTTGTTCTGTACCCAGGGTTGACCCAGGCCACACTCATAATATTCCAGTTAATGGTTATCCAAGATTCAGGGTTGCATATATAGCCAGCAGCCGGCGAAGTCTGCCGGCTTCTCTGCCAGGTTTCGCCAGCTACTTTCATTGCTTCACGAGTCAAGATATGTCGAGAAGATGATGTTTATCAGGTCCCATGACCGTCTACTTTTCACAAAACTCCAGCTACTTTAAAACTTAAAAACGCTGAGATTGCCCACTTAACAACGGAGGAGTTTGTTGTGCCTGATGAAATTGCAGCAGTTGAGAAAGCCTTACTGGAAAAGCTTCGTGTTGATGAAGAGAAAATCAACGACATTGAGACCAAAACACGGGGGCAGTCTTATTGTGAAGAGTGGAAGCAGCAAAGAAAGTTCAGATTTACTGTTTCAAAACTTTGGCTTAATTAGTGCAAGGAAAAGGAATCATGGGAGTTTTGTAAACAGCCTGCTACACCCAAGCCCTTTTCATCACGGTACACTAACCATGGTATTAAATATGAACCAGTGGCCCTGGAGCAGTACCAAAAATACATGCATTCCATTCGTTGCCCTGTAAATGTCTTGAAGTCAGGACTGGTGGTGAGCCTAGATGCACCATATTTGCGTGTTTCACCTGACGGCAAAGTCATTGACAGTGGCTGTTCAACCTCCTTTGACCTTTCGGAGGTCAAGTGTCCGAAACAAAATTTCTGGTCAAACCCTTGGATGCTTGTTCTGATAGCAACTTTTTTTCTGGAAAATCAAAATGGTGAACTGAAACTCAAGCGGAATCACAAGTACTATACCCAAGTGCAGGGACTGATGGGAGTTACAGGCGCAAGATGGTGCGACTTTGAGCGTATTCCCTTTGATGATGAATATTAGAAAACCTTAAAAGGAACATTGAAGTCATTATTTTACTCATTTTCTTTCACAGGTAGCAAGGGAGCCTTAAATAATTTAACCAGTAGTTATTCTTGGTTACTTGAGTCAGTGAACTGAGACATGCTCAAAATAAAGCATGCTATTAAATATATACATATCTGTAATTTGTCATTTACAAAATTTACTTAACAATTAAACAATTAAACAAAGTTGTTTTCATGAAAGTGGAAGTGACTGTATCTATCCAAAACTTTTCCCTCAAGGTCTAAAGAACTGCTTTGATCCTATTTACATGAACACTTTATGCTCACAGACAAAAAACATAACATCTGAATAATAATGTAAACAAGTGAAGATTGATTTAATATTGATAAAATTTATAAAATGTAAGAAGACTTCCATCAGATTACAATTTATTTATTATAATTGCTTAATCTTGCATAATTGTGTACTTTTTCATGATTTTTGTAAAATAATTATTACGATTATTGCAGTCATTATGTTTAAATGTGCAAATTTTCTCCACTAGTTGTCAGAAATGTATAGAGAATTTGACAATTAATCCTGTAGGTTAATAGAATAAAAGAGCCAATGCTCATTTTAACTCTGTAAACCCATGTCACTCATTTGTAACTGAGTAAACCCATCTAATGGTGGCTGTAATGGTTAGAAAACACTAATTAATGATTACAAAATGAAGTTCTTAGCTCAACATGTGTCGCTTAGAACACCCACCAGTTCTTGATGTCTCTCTTAAGTATGAGAAGATTAATGAAAATGATACAGTATATGGGAGAGGATTCCCATATGAAACAGATGGAATGCTTATTGAAAATTTTGAATGAAATCCCTGAAGGAGACCAATCTGGGAGATCTATAAAAGATACCAAAACACCCAAATCCAAACAAGGCCTTGGCAAACTTAAAAAATAGTATTTTTTCCTGAATGTCCTAGGCAAGGCCCAAAATCTGAAGCTAAGACCCCTAAATTAACAATATGAAAAGCATCCCTGTCTGTTGCATATCGCAGCCCCTTGCCCCCTTCCCTGGAATGAAACAAACTATTCTGAAATTAGTGGATCTCGTGTATTGCACAAAAATGCACACACTCCACATCTGGTTAACAACAGAGAATAAACTCAATGGTATTTTTCCCTTCCAGATAATGAAGTTCTTTATCTTGTTTATTGCTCTCTCCACATGGATTCTTAACCCAGCAATTTGTTGTGTTTGTACAACATCTTCGGCAGAGATTTTGAATGTTTGTCGTGAGGAAAGGAGGAATATTCAGTGTTAAATAAAAATAAATAAATTGACTTTGTTTAACGAGGGTAGCACATAACAGTCTTCGACTGACAAACCCGTGGCCCTCGAATTCCCGATCGAATTGGAATTTAGAAATGTTGATTTTTGAGGAGGGAGGAAAACCGGAGAACCCGGAGAAAAACCCTCGGAGCTAGGGCGAGAACCAACAACAAACTCAACCCACATATGACGCCGGGTCCGGGAATCGAACCCGGGACACATTGGTGGGAGGCGAGCGCTCTCACCACTGCGCCACCCCAGCTCCCCTAACAGCTCCCCTGACAGCTCCTAACAGCTCCCCTGTTACTCCAAGTGGCACAATGTCTGCAATTTGTAATCCTTTGTCGGCCATAACAGTGTCGCCATTCTCAAATTTCTTTGACAAGAAGCCACTTCACATAACGATTTCCCGATCTGAGATACTACCAGTGTAAAGCTGGCTAATGAAGGTAATTGCACCACTCAGGGCAATGCCCACTAGTCCTTTGAGTGTTACACGATTTTTATAGGAGCTGAATAACTCAGAATTGAGCAGCAAACTGCTGGGCATCTCACAGCGCACCTCCGTACAGTCTATGATGACTCTCGTAGTTGGGAATTTCTCTTTGAAATCAGCTAGCATGGTTGCCTGCACAACCTCCTTTGATGGCCAAATGCACATCTGGCCAAATTTTAAGTACATGTTATTTATCCATGGTACAAAAATTCGACTCACAGTAGACTGAGCCACACCATAAAGATGAGCCAAATGTTTTTTCGAGAACACTCTTCTCAGACGACAAAGCACAATGAAAATTCATCTAGTGGCTTGAGCTTTCAGCGATGTCCTTTCTTTGCAGCAGCCTGAACATTTCCTTCATCGTCAGAGTCTGAATGATAAAAGTCTTCACGGACATCTGTCACACTGCCTCTGGGACAAATGTTTGCACAATTGTCTCCAAGATTTAAATACTCAAAAATGGCCATAAAAGTCACATAACTGGACAGACCAGTGTATAAAGAAATGTCTCCGTCCGTCGTGAAACGATCAACACAAAATAAACACAAAGACATTTCCTTCTGTTGGCGTTTGCACTTTGCCAATTTCTCATTCAATTCGATGTTTTCGCGACAAAGGTTGTTTATTTCACTTCTGACTGCTTCAATTTCTCTTCTAGTTTGCGGATCTTTGTGCTTTATTTGGTGATTTGTCTTTCTAAATGTGGGGATTTACATGTGTCATCTTCGAAGCTTGTACTTGGCTCACAGGCGGACATCTTGACAGTTTCTTGCACTTCATTTTTTACAGATGCAGACCGATGAGAGTTGTCTTCTGCGGGCAGTTTTTTCTTCGCAGGCAGCAGTTGCCATTCTGTCGGGCCCTTTCTTTTTTCGGATAAAGTCCTGACCACTCAAATTTAAAGAACACCGCCTTCCTTGATATAAATCTGACCGTTGATAGACTTCCCAAGGTCTACTGACCTGAAATGTACTGAATCAACTTTCACACGCTCTGTTATGACGAAGTCCTTGCCTTCCTCTTGACGGATCACGTGTATCCACTGTTTTCTCATCAAAGGCGCTTTAGCAAAAGTTAAAGAAATCTTTTCTCCTAATGACCTTGTGTAACCTTTCTGATTCCAATTGGGTACGCAGCAGAATGAAGGCATCGTGAAATGATCACACAACAACACAAAGTCAAAAGGACGCGAAGTCAAACCAAAGCATTCGAGGACTGACTAGCCTCACTTCCACGCTACTAGTTCCGGGCCGTCCAAGTGGTCCGCCATATTTGCATTCAGTGTATTCAATGGTAAGAAAAATTTTTAGCAGAAGTGAGAAAAGACCAGGTGAGGAAAAACAAAAGAAACAGAGAGTGGTTTAAAAACTTCTGCATTGTGTCTTTTTGTTCCGGTCACCAGGAAACTCAGGAGATGGAATTCAGGAAATTCTTGATGTCTGTCCACGCCTATAACATTGATTAACTGCCAAACAGTAAAACTTTGCAGTCGCCGTTTTCATGACGAAGCCAATAGTTCTTAAGGTTACGAGAAGTGATGGAGGAGAAGATGCACCCCCCCCCCCCCCGCCCATGCAAAAGGCATTCTGGTTTGGTGACCACCAGAGAACAAGAAGCCGCAAGGTACTTATATTATTGAAGTGGATGATTTTCACGACACCTTTCCCTCAATTATCAAAATTGCGCAATCTTGAACGCAAATGTCTGCAATACCGAAAAGATTTAAAAATTGCTTTAGTATCTTTTTAAGTACCATGTGTCATTGATTAAGGACCTTGGAGCTTCTTCGCCTAAAACGGTTAAATTTGCACCTTGAATAAGGAGATTGATTTCAATTATTTCCCCTGTGATAATCATCTGATCTCAATATTCA
>JAHPZR010001845.1:0-5000 GCA_019787425.1 Platygyra sinensis
TTAAGAATCCTTTTGATGAGTTCTCATCTGATTCGACCTGCCAAAAGAAATTTGGTTGAAAAACCCATGTTTTATCAGAGTATAAAACATAGTATTGATTTGCACGCGTAAAATCTATATCTTAAAGCAAATGAAGAAGTCTAAGCCGTGATAAAACACTCCGGTCATTTGGGAACACTCGAGAAATCGGTCAGTACAAAATGCAGACTGAAGACTGCAGACCAGGTACAAAGCACACGAAATCCCAGCTGCAGATGCTTTTTGCTTCGAAAGCTGTATTTTTGGAAAATTATTTGGTGGTTAGCACTTGGATTTTAAATGGATCTTCGATTGAATGCCTCGAGAGGAAGCATCAACTTTTCAGTTTATCTAGTATTCGATTTGGAAGCCGGGTAATTCAAATTTCTGGGTGAAAATCTGTTTGGTAAACCCATCAAATCATTGAAATTCACCATTTTGTGACAAGCAAACAGTTTAAGTGGAAAACATAATTTGAAATACTTGGGACAGCTTCAGAATTAGTTTAGACAAAACGCAGAATTACGCAGCATGCAAATGACGAGTGTCGTGAATCTTGCATGTATTAAAACAATAAATAAACTATTGACATTTACAAACGCAAGTGTCCGAAATTTTCGCCACTAAACTTGGGAAAAGTTTCACATGCGTTATATCTTTTGATCTTTCCTCAACTAGAAATAAATCAGTACCGAACCATGCGGTAAAATAACATTTCTGAAAAAAAGAGAGGGAGTTAAAGTGTTATTTATGGAAGATGACATTGTAAGGTTATTGCGTGACAATAGGTAACTTACGAAATCGAATGTTACACTGTATCTCGTTTCTGACGCAAAAAAGCAGTTATTCTTGTCCGTCTGCATTTTAAACTCAGTCTGCATTTTGTACCCGGTCTGCAGTCTGCATTTTGTACCTAGTCTACATTTTGTACCAGGTCTGCAGTCTGCATTTTGTACTGACCGCTCGAGAAATGTAGAGAACACTCGCCTGCGCTCGTGTTTTTGACATTTCCCTCGTGTTCTGAAATGCCCGTCGTGTTTTATCACAGTGTAATACACGGCTTAGGCTTCTTTATTTGTTAAATGAGTACCCACAACAACAACGTTTTATCAATTTAAAAGGTCGCTCGACTTTTGATGGATGGGAGGAGTTTAACCCCTTTCGATCTTGAAAAAAACTATTTTGTATTCAACTCTATTGGCCTGAATTCCGGTTAAATTAAAACTTTTTATCCCCCTACAAAATAATCGGCATAATAAACCGCTACGGTAAAATACGGCTTGGAGTGACTGTTTGGCAATGTGGTGTCTTCAGTGTCCGTTGTGAAAGAAGACCCGGTTACAAAATTTTACATCAGAAAAGGCGAATAAAACAACTTAACTCACCTCAGAAGTAACAGGAGTGGGAAAATCTTCCGCTCGAGACATGCTAGCTATCCGCGAGGTAAGAAAATGTAACCTGTATTGCACTCAACGGCGTGGAAAGAAAATGCGTATTTCGGCGCCAAAACTCTCCCGCTGTGCATGATCATAGCGGCGTGGTTACCGAGTTTAGGTGAGCCCACACTGTCGCTGGCAGCGTCTGATTCTTGAGCCCTTGTGACATCAACAGGACATCAGGCAAGTGCGAGACAAGTGCAGAGATACTGGGCCTCCTACCTATTGTTTTCTCAATCCAACCGACCGACCCAGAATCAGGAAACGCAGTAGACGCTAAACGAAAAAAAGGGGGATAACCTAAGGCCTTCACACATAGAAATCACTGGCTTTCACTTTAATTTACTGATCATAAGGAACCCAGCTGGGCGAAGTTTAATTCGCAACATGGAAATAGAACTACAATAATGATCCCCAATTTGAAAGCATTAACAAACAATAGCCAAAGAAATTTTAATAAAGAGACAAGTGACACAGCACCTGGCTTCTCTGAGGCTTCTGCACACGAAAGTTCAGTCGTGAAACTAGTTCCAGGCGACCACACATGCAACAATCGAGCTAGTTGTTTGTTCGAAGAACTGATTTTTCTTACTAAGCTCACCTTTGAACTAGGTCTCTTCTCCTTTGAACTCTGTAATGATGGTTCAGCTTACAATTGTCACTATCGTTTTCCATTATTTCACCATTTACTTTACTTAGGCCGTTGCCATACAATATACAGTGGATAATTTTCTACAGAGTCATATGCACGTATGTAATATGGCGGATAAACTCGATCCCAGTTCAAAACACGCGTAAGCGATTGCGCCGAGACTAAAAACGGCTCCGAGGAGACTACGAAACTCCTTGATCGGCGTTAATCTCCGTTGAAAAGCCCGGGATTAAAGGCACACTTCCCTGCAGTCAAACCCCTTTCAATTTTTGAATTTCGGATAAAGTAATTTTCCACAACCCGAGACGTTTTCCATGACAGCTATTGTAGCTCCTCTCACATCCAGTCTATTCCAAAGGTAATAACATCCCGTTTTCATATCATTGAAGCTGAAATCGCACCGGCTTATAATAAATAAGAACATTGTTCGGGTCCACAACTTAAGCTGTAAAGGAGAGAAGAAATTAAAACAAAATGCTTCGAGTTTGAGTTGCTGAGAGGTTCTACCTTTCTCGCGTGCATGGTATATTATAGAAGGTTCATCTCGCTTTGGGAAATTAACATTGTTATTATAATACATCTTATTTACATCTTGCTTCCACAATTATCGCTCACCAGAAGATGACCCTGTAAATCTCATTTTACAGGTAAACAATTTACATGATTCATAGGAATTCACGACTGAGCAAGTCTAGTGCAAATTATTTACAGAGTTCTTGGAACCAGAAATTACTGTAAATTACTATTTACAGTAAATTTACATGATCCGCTGAAACATACAAGTTTCATGTAATTTCAATTTACAGGATTGTAACTATTTACATGTTATTTACAGGATATTTTCAAGCCATTTACATGACTGAGATACTGTAAATCTACTTGAAAAAATTTACATGTTATTTACATGCTCTTCATTTTGTACTAAAAGAGGACGACCCTGTAAACTAATATTTACAGTACACTTACATGATCCACTTCAACATGTAGATCTCGTGCAACATGTAAATTGTAATTTACAAAACATGTAAATCTAGATTTACACTTTGGAAATTGGATTTACATGTGCCTGTAAATTTTCAATTTTTCCAGTGTCTCTCAAATACAACAACGATTAGAGAGGGAAACTCGACTGAAATTGACGCAGTTTTTACTAAAATTGTACAGAGAGACACACAGGATTACGCGCCATTACAGCGCCGAGCAAGAAACAGCTAAGCAAACTCTCACAACTTCAATTAACAAATAAAGAAGCCTAAGCCGTGCATTACACTGTGATAGAACACGATGGTCATTTGAGAACACGAGGGAAATGTAGAAAACAGCCGCAGGCGAGTGTTTTCTACATTTCTCGAGTGTTCTCAAATGACCGGAGTGTTTTATCACAGTGTAATACATGGCTTAGGCTTCTTCATTTGCTTTAAAATATAGATTTTAAGCGCGCAAAACAATAAAACACACTTTTTCTATGTTTTATACTCTCATAAAACATGGGTTTTTGACCAACCAGAGCGCGCGCAGGGTCCTATCTATATTTTAAATTAAAATATTCAGTGGAATTTACTCACAGTAGCTTTCTTTGCCATCTTAACGTGAATAGAGATAAAGCTTGCGCTGATTAATCGTCTATGGAAGTGTAAAAAATTATAAGGGCGAAAGAATGACGATAAACGCTAATTCATTCACGAAAATAGATCAGCTGATGGATTCCGCCCTCTGTAGCGGTCCGTATGAGAAAATTCCACCCACTCCAGGAACAAATCAGATTGTGGCATTTGTTGAATTCCGCCCACTCACGAGACGAAAAAAGATAAATCCTCTTATTTTTGCACACAACGTTTGAAAAATAAAATGTGGGTATTGATAATTGCCGCTGAAAAAAATTTCTTCCACGTTATAAAAAGTTAATGTAAAAAAATTATCAATTTCTCATTTTCAATTTCCCATTTCAATTTCCCGTTCCCCGTTCCCCGTTCCCCATTCCCCATTCTCCATTCTCCATTCCCCATTCCCCGTTTTAGCAACATCCGTTCAACAACAGCAACAACAACAACAACAACAACGACAAAGAAACATGGGTGCTACACGCTTTAACACTGCTGTTTGTGATGCTCCCCTGACTCGACAGGTGATCGAAAAAAAGATTCCCGCTATACTCTTCAGCTATGGACAAACAAAGACGGAAAATGCAAAATTTGCGCGATTTTCATAGAAACATCATTTTTTTTAAGTTCAAGCACCAAGCAGGGCGCAACAAACGCTTTTGACAAACGTGCATAGAGAAGCAAGAGGCGCTTAATTCTCAAGTGCTTATATAACTCAACAACGCACGAGAACAAGTTCTTTATTTATTTTATAAAGGCCCGGCCAAACAAGAAGTGAACGCGTTACCTGTGAAAGAGCTGAACAGATTTTCGCCGGAAAAAAACATTAACAACTGCCAATTCCAAGTCTTCAACGAGTCAGTGATTTTTTAGGGTGAAACACGACACAGAATGATAATCGAGAGTGGCAAAGGGTTAGATAAGGGATGATAAACTGTTGTGTAAAGTTTAGTTGAGCACATGCATGCATATTCTTTGTCAGGTTCAAAACTTTCAAACATCGCTTGTTTTCCACGCGAGCTTTCCATATGAGCGCATCAGATGTTTTGATTTTATCATCAAGCTGTTCACGAGAACAAGATTTTCACTTGAAGCATTGAGATCATTTAAGTTTCTTAATAACAACACATTGCTCCTCGCCGGTGCATTTAGCTAAATAAACTGTTCCAAAAGTTCCTCTTCCTAGTTCTTCCTTTAGGCTTATAGAATTCCACCTAAACTCTGGTAAAGATAACTGCGGTCTTCGCTTTTTAAGAGAAAGAGATGGAAGCTTGAAAGCCGCCATCTCGATCT
>JAHPZR010001846.1:0-20000 GCA_019787425.1 Platygyra sinensis
CACGCAGCGATCGTAACCCTGGCGAATATAATCTCAGATTTCTGGACTCTTAGTCTGAAACAGACTTCAGTTTAGTTCTGGGTCATTTCGATTTGACGTGCGGGCTGTATGTTTTGCTTAAAGCAAATTTAAACAATTAAAGAAAGCAATATTTACTCACCAGAAATCACAAACGATTGAAGTCAAAATCCACAATGGCTGCCTTCAATGAGCTGAGAAGACTTATTGAGCCCGTAATGACCGTAATGGAGGCCGACGAATCCGACGAATATCTCAAACCAGTTGGGGCTCCAGAAATTCTAAAATTTTTCATCATTTTTAACGAAATTCACTCCATGTATCAACTAATACAGTATACATCCCACCTGGCGTGGACAACATTCGTAAAATATGGCTGTCTTCTTGGGCGCGTAACACGAGATGGAGGGAAGGGTAGGTACGCGGGCTCATTTTCGGAGAAAAAATAAATATTTAAATATATATCTACAGATATGTTTTGGTCTCATTTTATTCACTGAATGCCCACATTTATTACACAAATTCTCTCGCGGTGTTTTGCAATCATCCAGAAAGTGCATTAATTAGGCTTGTCATGTTTGCTATTCGTGGCAAGTTGACTACTTGGTCAGCGGTTGCGCAAATCCAACCAATTTGTTACGTCACTTCCGCTATTTTTGCTAACGACGTCACATCCGTCTACGCAGATTTCTGCTAACGCCGTTTTCCCCTCCCTGCAAAAACTCATCCATTGCTTCGCAATGAATGAGTCCCTATGTCCGCACGGCGCCGACCAGGGACGAGGTAGCTCCAGTGCCAGTATAAATCACTGGTCTAATCACTGTAACAAGTAAACATGGCGTCCGCAACGTCCCGCATTATTGAGTTTGATGTTCGAAGTCCCCTTGTGGCTGGTTCAGTTTAAGGTAAGGCTGGAGTCTATAACAATATGTTTCTCATGTCTATATCTAGCTTAAACTATAGATGTATTGCAAAACACAATGAAAAAATCTAGTGTTTGCAATGTAGAATATTGGTTGACACCAGTTCGTGTCCAGAAACTACTTGTCCCGCCTTAGTCAAATATTATCGGAGGTTTGGAAATCAGGACTCAATCCGTGTGATTGCGTTTGATCAATCCGTGGAGTGAGTTCATTCAGTTGAAGTTTTCGCACCAAAGCTTGTGTGAGTTCGATTTCCGAACCAATTGGAGGCAATTCACTTCATGCACTTGTATGACATCGGCTTCCCCCGAGCGGGGGTGGGGGGGACTCCCGGGCTGATGTGGGGACTTTGTTAATTGTGCATTTCAAAGTTCTTGTATTTCCCCACCCGTGGGGGATTTTTTTCTTGCAAAGTCCGCAGTATTTGGAGAAGCCAAGCACCAACTAGATTTGAAGATGCACTTCAGAACTTTATTTTGGTTCTTTGATCAGTTAGCAAACACTCGAGACTTTGCATTCTGATTAAAATTGAGCTTTAATTATTTTTTCTTGAATACTGCATAAGCTGCTGGAAGAGTGGTGAAAATTTCAACTTTTCTTCCGTCCTGAATTCCCCAGATTCTGTTTTAAATCTATCCGGACTGATGAAGAACAACTGAAAACACACTATCATGATGGCTCATTGCTGCTTCTAAAACACAACCTTCTTAAGTTTCCTGAGTACTCTGAACGGTTGCTGTGATGCTTCAGAAATTAATGTCTTGTGAATATTTCAAAAAATATATACAGCTTTTTCTATCCTGAGCAATTTGTACACTGTTCTAAATTTGTCCGGATTAATGACAAATGTGTATGGTTCGGCAAACATTAATAAAGAACTTAGATTCAGGCTCAGTTTGCAAGTTATATTGTTACACATTGCCATTTTGTTTGCTGTTGCGATGTAAAAGACTTAATGGAAACCTCAAAATTTGTGATTCCTCAGTGTTTTCAGATTACCCCTTTTCACAGATAACTTTATTATTTTGTGGTCTGACAAAAACACCCATGTGTGGTTATTAAAGTGTCAAAAACTATTTAAACAATGGGTCAATTTGTAGCACTAATTTGGAGTGGCAATGAATTTGTTATTGTTTTTCCACATTTAGTATGATCAGTTGTGAATCTGTAATGAGCTTGCTATGATTAACTTACTTTGAGATTATACTTATCACCAACCCAGGTATTGCTTTATAATACAGAACAGGCTAAGTTGTTACTGTTTACCTGATTATGGTGTTTGATCTACAATGAGCAACAACAGTGCTGAGTCACTTGGAAGTAATATTCTGTTTTTGATCTTACTTCAAAAATTCTGCCCTCCCCCTCCCCCTCCCCACAAACAAAGTGAATATCCTATTTCCAAGACTGTGCAGACCACAGCAAATTGCAGAGGTTTAATGCTAACAGTCCATCAATTAATCATTCAGTCAGTCAGTCAGTCAGTCAGTCAGTCAGTCAATTAATCAACTTTTATTGTGTTGAAGCTGTTGGCATTTAGAACTCATTAAGCTTCTGTAATTAAAGACATTACAAAACTGTACAAATGTAGATGGAGTGCTCTTTTTTATTTATTGCATTAAGGTTGCATTGTTTTCGGTATGGTGCTAATGCCAGTCGTGGATCGTTATTAACAAAATACTGGTTGAACTGCTCACAGAATCAGTTTTATCAGCTAGTGCATGTTAGTTGTACTGTTCCTTATTATTCTTGACAGGGTAATACAACCCGTTGGCTTATGTTTTATTAAAGTACCAATTAATTTCCAGGTGGTCCTGAGGATATATTTGCAGTGACAAGTCAAAATCTTTACTGAAGTAGGAATCCAGTTTTGCTGGCTGCTTTTATCTGAGTGAGTTTTATATTCAGATATTTTAGCTGCATCAGCTGAGAGGAGGTGTGTGTTATAAATTATTTGTTTAGCCTGCATTGATTTGGGTATTGCATTTGTCATACGTGGCTTTCTTAGCTGCTTTTGCTTATTTCTGGATGTTGTTTTTTATTAACACATGTTTTTAAACTTCAGCTTTTTTAGCTCCAGTTATAGTTTGTCAGATCATTGATATGACTGTTCCTATTTATAGTAGCATTCTAGTTGATAACAGTGATATCAATATACTGTAATATGTTGTTAGGATTATTTACTGTCTTTGTTATGAGGCTGATTTTTGTCTCATAAATGGTGGCTGCCAGTATAATAAAAGCAATAATAACACTGACAATGACAATGATAATGATGATGACAATAATTTAACAACCTTTATTCTCTCAATGAAGATAAAAAAAATACATGTCTTAAGTTACATGATAAAAGTACGCAAGAAATATACAAAAGATAATCTAAATATTATTAAGTATTATTAGCCAAAAGGATAACCTAAATATTATATTTAAAAACTAGCCTATTTACCAATACATTCTTTGGTGAGCAAAATGCACGCACCAAATGCGCAATTGTTCACATTCACCCTGGTTTGCTTTCGGTTAGCTTTTGTTAGTGATTGGGGCAACTCAGTTATTAAAAGTTGAGAAAGTCACGTCTCCTAATTAAATTTTGCGGAGATGAATTAGATTATCCTGGTAGTGCTGTAGTATAAGAGGGATGTTAGGAAACCGTTTCCGGGTTCAATACTGGGCGGTTACTCCCACTTTTCTTTTTCTCTTTAATTTAAGTAGAAGACAAAAATTCCTTAATAGTTAATATGTTTTTATAAGTGTCATGAAAGTGGCATTGACCGTTTACTAGATGGACAACTGCATCTATGAAGCAGAATGTTTGTGGGTGATCTGGGATGCCAATCAGACCAATACTAAACATACTTTGGGCAGTCATGTTAGTATACAATGTGTATATGTGGTCAATGAGTGTTGCAGTATGAGAAGAGATCCTTGTGGGTTTGGTAATCCCAGGCAGGAACTCAGTGTTTGAGTAAAACATGTCTAAGTAATCAATTGTTTCAGAAAATCGATATTTATATCACGGCCAAGGTGTCATATTTTTCCCTCTTCGTATGGATGATTTCCTCACGTTGCACTTTAAATTCAAGTTAAGTGCCTATAGATACAACCAATTAGCATATCTTTTTTCCCATTGCAAGGATCAATATCAGCCCAGCAGGTTTCACTAGGTGAACGTCAAGTTTTATATGTGGTCTGGGCCTTTTTGTTTTGCAAATGCTCTTGTAAATAGCAGCAGGATGAGCCTGTGCGATGAAAATTAACAACTGCCTTGCAAAGTGGTGGTTGGCTGCCTGAGACATCCAGGAGCTTCCACTATTGGCAGCCAGCTCCTAGATGGAGACCGCTCCCATGGCTGGCAAATCCAGGCAACCCAGCCATATGCCCCCACGCGGAAGGAGAAAAAAAACATGCACCCGTCTCACTAATAAAACAGTGGAAAGAGAGGGAGGGACAGGGGAGGGGAGACAGCCTCCAAGGAGTCCCCACGCTCAGGAGAAACGCTAACGCTAGAGACGCTGACTTAAACGCCATCCACTCGCTACAATGCCCTATGGACCAAGAGCACGAAGAATCCTGGCGCATGGGCATATATAACAACTGCTGACCGCGGTGTCAAACTTGTGCTCCCAGTTGTTACCTCCTTAAATTGCATTTAACAGCATGTAATAACTGCCTCGCAAAGTGGAGGTTGGGTGCCTGAGACATCCAGGAACTTCCACTATTGGCAGCCAGCTCCTAGATGGAGACCGCTCCCATGGCTGGCAAATCCAGGCAACCCAGCCATATGCCCCCACGCAGAAGGAGAAAAAAAACATGCACCCGTCTCACTAATAAAACAGTGGAAAGAAAGGGAGGGACAGGGGAGGGGAGACAGCCTCCAAGGAGTCCCCACGCTCAGGAGAAACGCTAACGCTAGAGACGCTGACTTAAACGCCATCCACTCGCTACAATGCCCTATGGACCAAGAGCACGAAGAATCCTGGCGCATGGGCATATATAACAACTGCTGACCGCGGGTGTCAAACTTGTGCTCCCAGTTGTTACCTCCGTTAAATTGCATTTAACAGCATGTAATAACTGCCTCGCAAAGTGGAGGTTGGGTGCCTGAGACATCCAGGAACTTCCACTATTGGCAGCCAGCTCCTAGATGGAGACCGCTTCCATGGCTGGCAAATCCAGGCAACCCAGCCATGAGCCCCCACGCCAAGCCTGAGGACCTCCGAGCAGGCAAGGCATTGCTCAGAGAAAAGAGAGGACCATACCATTGCGGAGACCCGAAATCACGTAATTCACCTAGGTTTTAGTACAGTTCACGCCGAAGTTTTTCTGCATTGATTGGAGTAGCCCTAGAAGGAGAGACCAGATCTTGCTGCAGGCAGTCTATAAAGGAGGAGAAATTAGGACAGGAAGCTTGAGCTGACGTAACATGAAGCTTGCCACAGAAATCTTGTGTCGACGTAACAACATTAACCGGAACGGGAAACGTATTAACACAACGTTTGAAAACTGAACTGAACCAGGAATATCTACATTATGTACAAAGTTCTTCCGCAAGGTAGGTTGGAATGATCTAGCATCCACGCCGTTGCAGGATAGCTGACCTCGAGTGCTGACTATCAGACTGTAAAGCCTGAAAGGGGGTGCTTGCCTTCACATTTTTCGCAGTAGTGGCGGTAGCGGCACCGACCAAAGGGCCAACGGCAGGTGCCATCGTCGCAGGATTAACAATTAGGGAGCTTAAGCACGCGCGTTTTTGAGACGCAGACAGTAACCGGAAGTGAGCTGTTTTCACTTTTAACTTGCCCGCACACAACCACATTCACATTGGTGAGTATCTTTTCTCCATTAGAAATGAGTAGTATAAAAATCTAGGAGACAATACTTTCCTACCACGCGAAATGCTCTCTTCCGGTTGCCGTCCGCGTCTCAAAAACGCGCGTGCTTAAGCTCCCTATTATTAATATTAGAAGAGCTGGCCAACAGCCCTTGAGGATGAAGACGAAACATCAGTGAATGGATCTACCAGACCTGACGCAGCTGCATTTTTACGGAAGGCGATGTCATAATGCAGCCAAGCCCAGGGAACTGGCGGGAAGTCTTCAGGAGAAGGAGTTTATACTGTGTCATATCCTGCCACCTGGAAGGCGAGCACTGCAGAAAATCCACGAGTAGACAGTGAAAGCTTCAACCTACGTTACTATGTCGGTGATCTCTTGGATTCGTCTTTTGGAGGAAGTAACAAGAAGTTTCCCATCCAGATAAGTTTGGGACTCTGTTTCCTGCGCTTTCAGATTCTCGGCTAACAGGTCGGCTAGATCGATGAACTGGCCCGTCCTGATCTTCGTCACTAGCTTCTCTGGGATCGGGGAGTATCCTGGACCAACCACAAACGGCCTATGAAGTGATGATGTGGCCCAAGGAACCAGCGTGGAGGGGATTGAAGAACCCAAAAAAAATGGTGATGTGGAACGCCGGGTAGGGGTGAACAGCAATCTGCTCGTGGCACCACACGCATCCAACAAAGATGGCGCCCCGACATTAGCCGGGATGGATAACGCAGAATTACCTAACGTGCAATAAGTTGAGATAAAGGAAGGCAAGACGACGTTCCCTGTGGATGAACCTGATGGAAAGGCCAGCGGTGGAAAACTGGCAATTGAAGAAGAGGAAATCGCGCTCGAAACCAAGTTTCCTGCCAAAGAGCGTGTCGTCGAAGCAGAAGACGTCGAGTGACTTTGCAAAGCCGCCAAAATCTGAGGTAACGATTCGCCTAAAGCCTGTGAAAAGCCCCGAGTAAGATCCTGCTGTGAAAGAGTGAAAGAAGGAGCCGTGGTCACTGGAGCGGCTGGAGTCGAGGAGATTGTACCCGAAGATGGCAGCGCCGAAGAAGAAGGTTGGTCAAAATCCAAGACGGCGGCCATACTGTTATTTGTAGAATGCCCCGGAATATGAGACATTTGCAACGCCCCAGCGGAAGAAAATGTTCACAGAAAAACTCGAAGTAAAAACCAGAAAAACAACCTACATGTAGAGACAGCCTCCAAGGAGTCCCCACGCTCAGGAGAAACGCTAACGCTAGAGACTCTGACTAAAACGCCATCCAAACGCTACAATGCCCTATGGACCTGGAGCACGAGGATCCTGGCGCATGCGCATATACCGCGTGGGTCAAACTTGTGCTCCTAGTTGTTAACTCCGTTGAATTGCATTTAACTGCATTTATAGTTGAGGAGGTCTATATTGGTTGTAGAGTTTGGAATTAGTTTAGTTACAAGGCGCTGAACGGGCGAGATTCAAATTTGTTTTGCCGTGACACCGGCTTGATACGTGGTCGGTTTTTTTTTCTGTTCCTTTACTTCTTGCGAAAATCAAGATATCTATTTTAAAAAAATTGCATATGGGGCTAGAATCTGGAAACAAAATTTTTTAGACAGGTTATTGCAATGTGAAACACAACACGCGAATCGATCGAGCGTCGAAGCAAATGCTATTCGGACAGAAAAGAAATGTGACGCATTACAGTTCTGTCGACTAATATCTTAAGCATTGTTTTTAAGTACCTTGTAGTCTGCCTGGTGGTTGATAGGCATCATAAAGCCTTGATAAACCCGTAAGTCACCAACACGTTTTAAAGAAGCGCTGCGTGAAACGAATATTTCGCTCTTTTTTAAGTGAAATAAACATCTTTGCTGTCACGCGTTAACGTGAAATCGACATTTTAACCTTTCTAGGCCTGAAATCGACGGTTTTGGGCTTATGCGCTGCGTGAAACGAATATTTCGCTCTTTTTTAAGTGAAACAAACATCTTTGCTGTCACGCGTTAACGTGTAATCAACATTTTAACCTTTCTAGGCCTGAAATCGACGGTTTTGGGCTTATGCGCTGCGTGAAACGAATATTTCGCTCTTTTTAAAGTGAAATCAATATCTTTGCTGTCACGCGTTAACGTGAAATCAACATTTTAACCTATCTAGGCCTGAAATCGACGTTTTTGAGCTTACGCGCTGCGTGAAACGAACATTTTGGTCTTTTTTTAAGTGAAATCAACATCCTTGCTGTCACGCGTTAACCTATCTAGACCTGAAATCGACGTTTTTGAGCTTACGCGCTGTGTTGCTCGCAATACCAAGACACATGAACGAACCCTTCAATAAATAACGTAGGTCTAAAACAGGATTTTGGTGCAAGGTTCAGGTCAGGGTAAGGAATATCTCAGATTTTAGTTGTAAATAGGGTAAGGGTTTTGGGAAGCGCCCAATTTTTCTGGAAGGAACCCCCCCCCCCCCCCCCCCGCCCGGGGGTGGGGGCTACTATGCCTGAGCTAAACGGTGCACTCTGAACTATCTGAGATTGTCTCACTAGTTTGATCATGTCGTTAGGAATATACTCTAGAGTCCTCATGATCAGTTTTATAGAAAAGTTAAACAAGATACTTTGAAAGGGAATCAAGTCGATTGTCCGGATTAGCAAAGAAAGAGGCTGGATGTAGGCCAGCATAGAATTTAAGCCAATCAAAGCCTGCTCTGATGAATATGGCAACAAAGATCCAAGGGAAGACACACGAATGCAACCACTGTGGCCAGTTGTTTGACCTGTTATCTGCTTGCAAGGACCATGAACGAACTCACCGTACAGGAGAGAAATCGTATTCATGCAAGCACTGTACAAGGTGCTTTAGCCAATTAGGAAATTGCAAGAAACATGAACGAACTCGCACAGGAGAGAAACCGTATAAATGCCAGCATTGTAAGAAGTGCTTTAGCCAATTAGGAAATTATAAGACACATAAACGAACTCACACAGGAGTAAAGCCGTATTCATGCAAGCATTGTAAAATGTGCTTTAGCCGATTGGAAAATTGCAAGAACCATGAACGAACTCGTACAGGAGAGGAACCGTATTCATGCCAGTATTGTAAAAAGTGCTTTAGCCAATTAGGAAGCTGCAAGACGCATGAACGAACTCACACAGGAGTGAAGCCGTATTCATGCAAGCATTGTAAAATGTGCTTTACCTCCTCATCACATTGCAAGCAACACGAACGTTCTCACATAGTAGAGAAGCCGTATACATGCAAGTTTTGTAAAAAGTGCTTGTGCCGGTCATCAGAACGCACGCGACATGAACGAGCTTGCACAGGAGAGTAGCCGTATAAATGCCAGTATTGTGAGAAGTGCTTTAGCCAATTAGAAAATTACAAGGCGCATGAACGAACTCACGCAGGAGTGATGCCGTATTCATGCAAGCATTGTAAAATGTGCTTTAGCCAATTAGGACATTGCAAGAAACATTAACGAACTCACACAGGAGTGAAGCCGTATTCATGCAAGCATTTCAAAAAGTGCTTTAGCCAATTATAAAATTTGCAAGACACATGAACGAACTCATACAGGAGTGATGCCGTATTCATGCAAGCATTGTAAAAAGTGCTTTACCTCCTCATCACATTGCAAGCAACACGAACGTTCTCACACAGTAGAGAAGCTGTATGCATGTAAGGGACTGGTCAACAAGTACAGGGGGGGTGGGCCGGAGCATTTCGAAATGTGGTGGTTAGAAAACAGATGACCCACCCCTTCCATTTGGCACAAAACTGAGTGACCCACCCCTAAATAGAGGCTGAAAATCACATGACCCACCCCCTCCCCCTCCCCCCAATAAGACATGACATATTTGGCTGCATAATCCGAAAAAAAAAACATTTTGTGGATGAAATTGTAATGTTCTTCACGTTTTAGATTTATTTCCTAACAACAATACAAAATTATGCAAAAATTATATTGTTTTCCATTACCCTTGCAACTTTAAGTCATGACTGTAAACTCTAAGAAAACTTGACCTTTTACTTTTCACACTAGGCCTCAAGGCACGTAGAACAGTGATCCATGTAGAAAACGGCTGTAGTGAGTCCTGGGAGTAATATAGCCAGACAGCTCCCAGATCCTTGTGCATGTGTCCCGTATCGTTGGGAAAAAATAGCATGTAGACCCAATATCATATCAACTCTTCGGTTTTCGTCCATCGTATCTTGATTAAAAATACATCACCACTGTTTGTGTTATAGTTTTAATCATGTAGACACAAGTTGGCCATTTGGTGTTCTTGTATACCAGCATGTCAACCGAGTGCAGTATTATGATTATTTCTGTCTTGGGACTACTTGCTCAATCCGTTATTTTTTGTACAGATTTTACAATACATAAGTTACCATCTCTTATTTGTACACCAGCCAAGTGTACTTTTTCAAATCCGGCTTGAAAAGTTTTTGTCCTTTGTAACTGAAAAGATTATTTTATAATACAATAAAAGGAAGTGACACACTCCAACACCAACCCACAGTCTGTCAAGTTCTTTACGCATAGCCAACAGCTCCCACAGTGACATGTGTTGTGTGGAGTTGGGGCTTTAATAAAGGGGTGCTTTGCCATCTATGGCTGCCACTACCTGAGTGATATGGCTGTGCGCATGCCAGATCGTGGGCTTCTATTTGTGCAAAAAGAGTTACCTTTGTTGTAGATTGTGTCAAATGTGTGCCAATTCCCATAAAAAAAAAACAGGATGACCCACCCCTGTGGGTAGCTGAAAATTGCATGACCCACCCCTTACCAAGGGTTCAAAAACTGATGACCCACCCCCTCTCTGCTCCGGCCCACCCCCCCCCCCCCCCCCCAATGCTTTTTGACCAGTCCCTTAGTCTTGCAAAAAGTGCTTTTGCCGGTCATCAGAACGCAAGCGACATGAACGAGCTTGCACAGGAGAGCAACCGTATACGTTCAAGCTTAGATAAGTTTAGCAATATCAGTTCTCACCTGTTGGATTTGTCAGGAGGAATTTAGTAGCAACGTATGTCTTATCCTACATTACGATTATCATATGACATTAAAATGACGTTTATGCTTTTTCCCTTTTATTTAATTGTACTTCGTGTTTGTGATAAGCTCACTTCCATGTAATTTATTTTGCCGAAGTTAGTCAGAAGTTTATTGATGCGCCAAATTAAGCCAGCGATGGATTTGTCTGACTAAACTTAAAATTTTTCCTATTCCTGCAACAAGCGAGCAAGTGCTTTATGTTATTTTATTTTTGGCTGAAAGCATCGGATTTAGTTGAAAGTGTCTAAAAGGTGTACTATGAAGTGTACCGCGTGACGTTTTAAAGTTATGAACAGTTAATCATGCGCTACAGGTTGATAGAGAGGTTCAATTACTATAAGGGTGTAATAATACATCGAACTATCAATGCATCGCGATGTTAATGCTGCGATAGCGATGGATCAATAGTGAAAATGAAATATCGATAACAATTGCGATAGTGTAGCGAACTATCGATAGTTTCGATAGTTTCGATGTTACATCTGAACATTTTAACTTGTTTGGAAAATAAAGACGACCTTTTCCACACAGATGAAGGTAAAAAAGAAACCTAAAGCAATCTGCCTACTGCACCTAGCATTTTTAGCGTCTTGATTCTTGAACCACCAATAGGGTCGCAGGCCGCACCATCCATTGTGTTCCTCAGTACCTGTATTGACTACCACTTCTTAGATATTTTTTTAAGTGTAAGGCATTAAGTAGATACAGACATTCCTGAAAACTATCGCAATACTATTGCAATAGTACCTACACTATCACAATAATATCGCAATATCCATGTGACCTATTGCAATACAATTGCAATAGTTAAAATGTCCTCAATAGTCACCCCTAAATTACTATATACTTTATATCCTTATCGAAAATGTTGTAAACGCTTATTGGGTGGCTTATGTCTCCTTTGTTTTTATCTCTTCATTGTCTTTTCATTAGAAACATTTCATAGAAAATACACCAATCAGATCACGAAGTCGTTCATGGCTGTATTTCATCCAAACTTCCCATCATACACTGCGCGTATTTCAAATTGATTGTGTTGGCTACTACTTTTTATGGCATGATATCAAAAAGATATTCAACCTTTTCTCGTGGTAAACTATGGAATATCCCATTTGGGACTTGTCTATTCTTTGTATACACACTTACCTCAGTAAAGGTCAGTATAGGTTTGTGTGTATACGGAGATGTACTGACAAGTGCAAGTGACTTGTGGGATATTCCATGGTATATCACTGAAAGCGTTGAATAACTAGTGTGTATCTCTGTTACTACATGTTATGCGGTTGTGAGTTATAGCTCACATGTAGTGACTCTATCCGTCACGCAACACTACGCTCTCGGGATGGTGCCCCCTTCACCCCAGGGTTGCGTGACAGAGAAAGGGTATGAACTGGACTAGTGTGCTCCTTTTGCATTTGATTTGTTAATCGAATAAATTTACTTTTGAATAGTTTTTCGTGTATCACACAGTTATATCAATATGAAAGCTTGTTGCACAGGGTGCTTTGGGTCCTTTTGGATGAAAGTATTTTCAAAATTATACTTTTTGTTTATTTTGTTTCTAATGCATTAAGTGAACGAACTGATAATCAGTTTAGCGATGTTTTTTTAGGGTGAAAATACTGTTGCTTTGAAAAATGGCCCATTCGGTATGTATGATTGTATTTCAATTACCTGTACATCCCTTTTCTAAAGTTTTTTGTTTAGTTTAAAGAGAAGCCTTTGAGTTTTACTGATTATCAGCCGTTTCGAGGTTTCCTCTTTGGATGTCAACTGTCTTAGAGAGTTACCCGGTCACTTTTCTGCGAACAAATAACTTTGTTATGGTAACTCTCTGTACCTAGTGGCTTTTGACTTACCCACATGCACACTTAGCTCTTCTTAACCGAGCAGGAGGTCTGTATGGGAGAATCTTGACCAGGGTCGTGAGTACAGACTGAATACAGTGCGGTGTGTACACAATGACGGAGGTCAAAATTTGGAATGAGATGCCAACATCATTAAGAGAGCTACCAACAAAAAAACACTTAGAAACGAAACTCCACTCTTTCCTTCTTAATATTCTTAAGAACCATAATGACTATATTGATATTTCCCAAATTACCTCTGCTCTAAAAACGTACAAACAGAACTTGAGTTCTTTATTCAAACATACCTGGTAAGCGTCATTGAACTTGTAATTATGTTAACGATTTAACACTGATTTAAGTTGATACAATCTGTGCAAATAATTGTGTAAGTCTCTTTTTGTAAATTTAGTAATCACTTATTATTTTCATTGTAATCTTTTAGTGTGACTGTTCCGCCCAGATTAGCAAATGCTATTTGCGGACCAGTCCTTTTTGTGTTGTATATTGACAATTATTCTTTACATAAATATTATAAGGCAAATAAGAACAATTAAATTTTCTCTTATCATGCTTTTTGGCACTTAAATAAATAAGTATTGTTAGAAGAAAATAGTCAACCTTTTGGCATTTCTGTTTGGAACTTTTTCACCGCAAAAGTAACCGGTCTAGATGGGAAAATCTAGACCTCTTTCAATGAAAATTTTAGCCAATCAAATTCATCAATTTGGTACTTTCCAGTCCTTGTGAAACACGAGAAATGGGTTATTCATTTTAATCTTCATTTTATCTCCAGTTTTGCTTGTCCGTGCCCCTCAACCACTCGGCCACACTGCGTCCCTTATGTCTGTTCCTGGTACTCATTTTGTACACCTGGACAAAGAAACGAACTGTGAGACTGAGGGGAACTGTTTCAGCCAAACACATAACCAGTGCTGGAACCCAGTTTACTGAATCCAGAGTCCAGCACACAAATTATTATCCCACTGTGCCTTTCACATTTAATAAACGGTTCAAAGGAAAGTTGCGCAGGTAGATTTACAGTGAAATATTACAAAATGTGAAGAGAAAGACCATAAACATTGTACAAACAAAATGTAAAATAGAAAAAAGTAAACTGGTTAATTAGATAAGCAATTTGAACGGTTTGGATGTTACGCCTTTGGCTCTCAATTTTTGTAGCCATTATCTTTGAATGAGTGGTATTATAAGTGTCATTATCAGTCATTTATGGAGATGCTTGACTCATTTATTCCTTTGATGCGTAGCGAACTCAGCCTTACTAGCGTAAACTTGTTAAAAGGCATATTTACAAGGGCATTGCTCCCTCACAAGTCGGTCTTCCACACCTAAAATCGAAGCCCGAGTCAGCACTTGCTCTGGGGAAGCCATTATAGATTTGGTTAGCGTACATTCTTGTTTCCATACAATTCAGATCATGTGATGAGTCATTTGGGAGATGACAACTGTTCTGTTTGTGCATAGACCCAATCAATCAGTTATGTGTGGCAGATTCCACAATAGTAACCTCCCATAGGAATCATCACGTGGTGTGAATTCTGCGACGACAATGATTTAAACACGATAGCTGAATCCGTCTATTCGCCATTAGCACTCGAATATCTTTGAGTTCAACAAGATTTCGTAGTTTCCAACTAACGTGTGGCTAGTCAGAGTTCTTTTTAAATTGCGCCTAATATGATATTTTCTTTGTCATTTCGTTAGCAATGTAGGGCAAAGAACATCCATCTTGACAGCACAGTTGACAAGATGCCTTGAAAGGAAATCAAGTTCAATGTCGAGGTTAGCCGGTGAAAGAGGAAATTGAACGTAAATCGGCATAAAATTAACAGCAATCAACCTTGATGAATACGGCAACGAAGACACGAGGGAAGGCACAGGAATGCAACAATTGCGTTGTGTTGATTGACCAATTATCAGCTTACAAGGAGCATGAAGGAACTCACAAAGGGGAGACGCCGTATACATGCTTACATAACGATAAGTGCTATAGCCGCTCAACAACTTGCAAGCGAGATGAACAAAGTTGTAGAGGAGTGAAGCAATATAAATGCAAGTATTGTGACAAGTGTTTTCGTGCCCAATATAATTGCAAACTACATGAACGAACTCACACAGGAGTGAAGCCGTATTCATGCAAGCATTGTGACAAGTGCTTTACGCAGTCATCAAATTGCAAGCTACATGAACGAACTCACACAGGAGCGAAACCATACAAATGCAAGTATTGTAACAAGCGCTTTAACCAATCTTCACATTGCACAAAACATGAACGAACTCATACAGAAGAGAAGCTCTATACATGCAAACATTGCAACAAGTGCTTTAGTCAATCATCAAATTGCAAGCAACATGAGCGAACTCATACAGGAGAGAAGCTGTATACATGCAAGTATTGTGACAAGTGCTTTAGGCAGTCAGCACATTGCAAGCAACATGGGCAAACTCACACAGGACTGAAGCCGCATACATGCAAGTATTGCAAAAAATGTTTTAGCTCTCTATCAAATTGTAAGGAACACGAACGAACTCATACAGGAGTGAGGCCGTATAGATGCAAGCATTGTAATAAGTGCTTTGGCCAGTCATCAACTTGCAGGCGACATGAAGAAAAACATGCAATACACAGTCCTTTAAATGGAAAACAGTAGGATTAGTATCTAAATCTAAAATTTAATCATCAAGAGCCATCAACGAATCACAGTGACAAAAGTCCGGTATGTTGTTTATTTTGACGGATGGAAATTGAAGCCAAGTTGAAATCCTCACTTGTTGGATTTTTCAAGAGGAACTTAGTGGTAAGACATGTCTCTTCAGACATTAGGATGATCATATGAGAAAAGTGACACGTATGCAAATTTTATCATTCTTAAGCCTATGTTATATTTTGGCTTAATTCGATTTAGTTATTTTCCTCATTGTAGATTCACTGGGACACAATTTGTTTTGTTAAAGTCAGTGTTTTTTTGAGGTGCCAAATTAAGCTAACATTGTTGTCGGTAATAGAAACTTGGAACTGAACTGCTCTTTACCCGCAGCAAGCCTGTATTGCAGTAGTCACGCACCTCTTCGGAACCTCTAATTTTATTTGCTCCCGGACTCATCCACCTCTATTGTTTTCAGGACTAGGGCCATTGTTTCTGTTGTTTATTCTATTGTTTTCTCGGCCAATCGTGTTAAACCTTACGAGAGGTGCGTGGCGCCTCCTGTATTGTACCGGTACGTAATGCTTTCAAGTTATAGTTAGCCTTATGCACAAAGCTAGCTATAATGTGGTAATCGCTATACCATTGAATTATCTCACTTGAATTTCCTCGGTATACACATGAGCTATTAATTTTACGTGGCTTAATAGTTTACACGACAGGATGTAAGGATGTGAGTACAGTGGAACCTCTCCACAACGGTCACCTTGAGGACAGAGGAAATGCCGTTATGGGGAGGGTTGGAGTATAATATGCCCGGAGGGATGCTCCCATATATGGGCTATATATATAGGTACGTGCCGCGGAATATGGTATGATTTTAGAGGTTCTCGGTCCTCAAATAGGGTATCTTTTTTTACCCTTTTGTTGCTGTGTTCCTGGTGTGGTCCTTAGATAGGGTAGCTAAATTGTATTATCTAATACTGGAGTGCAAAAACGCCCGCCTATACGAATGCTTTCTGTTTTAAAACTTTATGTATCCGTTCAAGTATTAACAAAATGATTTTGCAACAGAAGTTTAATAGCCTTGAAGAGGGTGTCATTTTTCGGGTTTGAGCCTTGAGGCGATTTTTGTCGCGGCAACTCGATGCAATTTTTGTCCCGCTTAAGTTGCAACTTCAAAATCCCACATGTAAACCAGGTACGATTTTCGGTGCGATTTGTCGCCGCGATATCGCAGGTGTTTCGAACATGTTTGAAACTTGATTCGACAAAAATTGCATCGAGTTGCCGCGACAAAAATCGCCTGTGTGAACGAGCCTTTAGTACTTAAATAGGGTTAGGGTGCCAGAACCTTCGCCTGACTCATTTCCGACGATTGCTAATTAGTTCCGACACGGCATTCATGTAAAACAGGCTTTAATTTAGTTTACTTTCTTTAATAGTTAGTAAGTAGCATTTTAAGTTATTGAAGATTATTCTGTAGAAGTAGTTTTTCGTAATAAGTTATAGCTTTTATATTAAATTATGAATGCCTGATGTATTTTACCGTGTTTAAATAAAGATGATGATGATGATGATTGTGATGATGATGATGATGATGATGATGATGATGATGATTGTCATGATGATGATGATGATGATAACGGCACAGCCCTATGCAAAATTCGGGGGAGTACCCCCCGCCTCCCCAATGTAATATGATACCTGTTTTTCGTAGGTGCAGACATTTGTTGGTTGTTATAGCATATCTAAATCAAAATGTATCAATAAAAGAAAAAACGTAACAAGCGGAGACCAGCAACGCGGGTCACGGATCAGGTTTGGTGACTACAATAACGTTTTTCAGTCGTCGAGTAACTGTCGAGACCATATTTTGGCAGTTAGGATCAGTCTTAGTGGCTGTTATCGTTGTGTAGAGGTGGCCATTGTAGAAAGGTCAAAGTAAGATCAGTGCATGTGTAGAGAAATGGCTGTTTGTGACGCTTCGACTTATTTGAAATTTGCGTTTTGTTTGATCGTTCCTCCTTCATTTCTTCATCAGATATTTAACAGTCTTCCATTTATACCTAGCGGTGAAAAAGAACTAAGGAGATCTTCCATGTGTCTTCACGAAAAGAAGCCGTAAAAAGTAAAATTCAACAATTCAACGAGACTTACCTGTAAGGTTAAGTTTGATTGGAATTCTACGAGTCATTTACCTCGGTCCCAGAGGTTTTTCTTGATTTTTCTCCGCGTGAGATGAGAGAACCGAGAGCCCCGAAGCGGCGAAAGCGAGTCGTTTATTTCTCGCCGCTTCACGACTTGCGTTCGCCGCTTGGAGGCTCTGGTTCCCTCATCTCATTCGGAGAAAAATCAAGAAAAACCCAGGGAGCCGGGATACGAGTCATTGGTAGGGATTGCAGGAGCTACGCGAGAGAGAGAGGGAACCTAGGAGATCAGTTTTCAAATTGGCAAGTAGTCACACAAAATGGTCCAAAATGAATGAAGTTGTGGGAAGTACAGTAAACTAATAACGTCGTGTAAAATAGGGTAGACAGGTAACTCCTACACTGCCGAACAATGACTCGTACAATTCAAATGAAGCTTCACTAGTAAGTTTTGTTTAATTGTTGAATTCTACTTTATCATTGGTCATTGATCGCTTCTGATCGCTTTACGTCGAATTTCTTTCTTCCCTAAGTGAACTTAATTTCCTGTCAAGGCATCTTGTGAAGTGCCATGAACATCACGTCAATGCTGAGTTAGGAACAGTGTCCGAACCTCCTAACTCTTGACACTTCCAAATGTACATTGTTATTTTTGGAAGCTCACAGAAACTGAATCGTCTCCAAGATATTTCGGCTCAAACAAAGGGTACTAGAATTGACAGAATACAATCATTCAAATATCTAGGCTTATAATAACACATGACCAATCTATGTCTTAGAGCCCGTTTCTCGAAAGACCCTATAAATTATCGGGACCAGAAAGTTATAGCAAAATCTCGAACCTTGCCATTACAGAGTTGTTTCGTCCCCATATTCTTAATATTAACAGAGGTTTCCTTCATACAAGAAGTTTGAGGCGTTTTTAGATACAGCTGAACTAAAAATGGCTTTAAGGGCCCGAAAAGTTTGCGGGGCTTTTTTGAGAAACGGACCGATCATGTAAATGCTATCAGCATGAAGGGTAACCAGGGCATACACCAATTGGGAGAATCAGGAATTTGTTGCCATTACAAGCCAGAGTTAGCTTGCACAACCCTTAATCCTAAATCTTTTTTATTATGGAGACGTTAAAACAATGAAACACTGATGTCAGGATAACAGACACTACAAAACAAAGCTGCTACAGTCTTGTTGGTATACCCACCTACAACCTCGTCAACGGAAGCACTTAAGATTTTAGATCTCAAACCACTTTCCACAAGAAGAGTTTTTTATCGCTGCATATCATTACAGAGATGTCTACTCGGGGAACTGATTTTAAGACTCTTTTGACAAATCAAGCTGTCCATTTCAATAATACAAGACGTTCGAATGGTCTTCATTAGCACCTTCCTTGCACTAACTTGCACTGACTTGCGCTAACAAGCATTCGTTTACCATGCAGCGAAAGATTGGAACAGTGTCTCTATTGCCGGCTAAAACAATTTTATTTGTTTATCTATGTTTTAAACCACACTTGAAACTTTTTTGAAAAAGATTTTAACTAACTTTAATGAATTTTAATCTTTGATATTTTCTGTAGTTAGCTATTTAGGGATAAAGCAGTTTTTAATTAGCTAGTTAATTTATTTGATTATTTAATTATTTATTTATTTATTTATTTATTTATCTATTTATTTATTTATCTATTTATTTATTTATTTATTTATGCATTCATTTATTTATTTACTTTTTTTTGTTTGGGAGGGGGGCACACTGAAAACCACCATGGCGAATGAGTACCCTCTTTAGATATTATCTTATTTTATTTTGTTATTATCGTTATTGCTGAAATGAAGTTGATTTGAACTGCGGGAATACAGATGAAACTGAGATGTGATCATCGCAACTGCAATAATAACAATAATAATTATAGTACACTCAACAAAATTACTCAATTTTGATTGGTCGAGAGCAGTACAATTAATCCCAAATTGTACTCCGTAGGAGTACCTATTAAGTTTCCATGGAAACGACGCGTAATTTTGTTGAATGCACTATAAATAAAAAATCACACGACCTTCTCGTACAATTCGTGATTAATAGGTACGCGTGATTTTGAAAATTCTCAAATTGCACTCGCCTAAAGGCTCGTGCAATTTTGAGAACTTTCAAAATCACTGTACCTATTAATCACGAATTGTACTTGAGGTCGTGCGATTTCCTATACTAATAACATTTATAATGCGCAAATTCCATATAATGATCAAATGCGCATGACAAGATTAAAAACGGAATAAAAAGGTTAAAAAGCTAAAATTACAATTCTAAAATTACAATTAAAAGCAAACTTACAATGATTTTAAAAAGCTAAAATTTCAATTAAAAGTAAAACTTACAATAAAAGAAACAACTATGATAAAAATGCGAGGCGGAAAAAGTGAGTTTTTAGCTTGGCTTTAAAACTACTAACTGTGCTGGCGCTTCTTATGTTAAATGGTAGCGCATTCCAAAGTTTCGGTGCAGCACAGGTAAAAGAACGGT
>JAHPZR010001846.1:27500-40000 GCA_019787425.1 Platygyra sinensis
GGCATCATTGGTTCAATATGACAAAACTTTTGATGTCCTTGGTTCAATATGACAAAGTTCTTTCTAAATTCGGTCAAAAGCAGCTGTTTGTGGTACATTATGGGTGCAGTTTTAACCAACTGGACTTGTGTAAACTTTTTGCACCCTTTTCATCCTTTAGTGGAGCATATTCCACTGATTTCAACCACAACCATCTAATCTCTATAACGTCACTGACGGGAGTATATTGGAATCTTACTGCTAATTTAGATTAATTATTGAATTTAGTGGGTTTGTGTAAACTGTTTTCCCCTTTTTTCATTCCCAAATGTTCAGAATTTTTCACCGATTTCAACTAAGGCGATATAGTCTCTAAATTTGTGTGTGTATATAAAGTAGGGCATTACAAATCAATAATTTCGCCGGATAGTCGATAAAATCGAATGCAATCGATCTTTTTCGATACTAATTAATCGATTAATATTGAAAATCAATAATAATCGATAGCAAATTCTGAAGTTTTTGTGATTATCGATTTTGATCGATTTTATCAATTTTGGTAATTACAGTTCAATTGTAATCCATTTCTATCGATTTATATTGAAAATATTGATTTTGTCAGAGGAACTATGGGGAAGAAGAGGACGGAGGCTAAAAGCAATGAATAAATGACTAACGGATATCCTAAGGCCAAGAAACAGGAATTTGTATCTTTTCTTCAGTTATATTTTCATCCAAGGAAAGGGCACAATCTATAAAACCTATAAATCTATAAGTTCTATAAAACAATTTTAATGAACTTTCAACAATCTGCAAAGGTTTGTTCGTGGAAAATAAACGTTCTTGCCGCTAAAAGCAACAAATGTAACCTTAACGGCAAAGAGAGAACAAAAATGCAGAAGTGACATCTGTTTTAGGTAAACCGGCAACTTTGGTACGCATCGACGAGTTAGTACGTTGTACATTGTTGTTGGTTGAGGTAAAGCACTGTTTCAGCTTTTACCACTATACATAATTATTATTCAACAAATTGTAACACTATCCAAATATGGTCATGATGTTCTCGATATCTGTCATCCGTAGGTAACAGATATCCGGCGGTATACGTAGCTTCGTACGTGGGAAGAAAAAGTGAAGTGAAAAAATGTCGACAGATAGGTTTAAAATGTTACGAGCTTGGAAATCAATTTTGTTATCAATTTGTTGAATAATGAAACAATTATCCTGCTCAATCTCGCGGAATATCGTATGATTTTAGCCGACGAGGCCGTAGGCCTCGTCGGCTAAGTACCAGACGATATTACGCGCGATTTCGCAGGATAATTGTTAAATATGCACCTAAATCTTGGGGTTGTCTCTCATCAGCTCTCATATACCAAGCAAATCTTGTGATTATCGATATTTATCGATTACTGTGTAGCGATTGCAGAATACCCCGGCCCAGCCATTACATGTGTCAGTGTGCTTTGAAGAACGAGGTATATAACAATAGATGCTATTCTTATTCAATGAGGCCCGGTTCATACGTCGCACTTCTGCCGTGTCGAATTCAATTCAATTTAGTGCGGCAGAAATGCGACAGCTGATTCATACGTCGAATTTCTGCTGAATTTAATTCATTGAATTGATACTGCCGTGTATGTCGGTCAGCGGAAAAATGTTACAAAGGTTACGTAACTATCTAATATGGCGACCAAGATACTCAACGGAGGCTTTTTAATTTGCAAAAAATTATTGAAGAAAGGCGAACGAGGAGGCTGACAATGCAACAGTATATGCTGCATTGTCTTCAGCAAAAGCATAGGTTGATAATTCAACTTTTGCTGTTGATTGTGCTCATTTTGTACCGTAAAAATGCAGCACGAGTTTACCGATCCTGTCGCGATTGCGCTTTTCTGCGTCGTCTCTTTTTTTTTTCGGCGGGACCAAATTTTCATTGTCAGACAAAGAACTTTCTTCTTCTTAATCTGACTATTCCAACCGTGACGCCATCTTGGATAGCTAGCCTCAGTCTACGCATGCTCAATACATTAACATAATGTATGAATAGCGAAGCGCGCGAGTGACGTCATGACTCAGACAAGACTCAGACAAACAAACTGGAATGGTGGATGATTTTGAAGATTTCTTTAAGGGCAAAAGCCGGTGTTCCTAAAACACTTGTGAAACAAACATTTCGCTTACATTCCCTGTAATTCCCTTAGAACAAGCTCATGTCGACTGAGTCTCGCGGGGAATTCAGTGATTTGCATTCTATTTTTAGACTTCGCGCGCTTCGCTATTAGATTCGACACGGCAGAAATTCGACGTTTGAACCGGTGTCGCATTTTTGTCGGATAATGCGACAAGACCAGTCGAACGTGCGGCAGAAATGTGGCAATTGATTCAGACGTCGAATTTCTGCCGAATTTAATTCGTTGAATTGAATTCGACACGGCAGAAATGCGACGTATGAACCGGGCCTGAGATGCAAGTAAGTGGCGGGGTATTCTGCAATTTAGCCGCGCCATCACAGTGCCACAGGGAGGATCAGGGAGCCCTCACATCCGTTTAATTAGAATATGCGCGTTTTGTGTTTTGTGGCCGCCATTTTCAATTTTTAATATACGCGCGGTCTGCTAGTGCGAGGTCTGGAACCAAGATAACGGTAGTCTGGGACTCACAAATTTCTCGGACGATCTCATCACTCACCGAAAATAATAAAGTGACAAGGGATGAAACTTCTCACTTTTTTCGTCGCATGTCTCTGCCAGTTGGGGGAACGGAAGTAAGATGTGAAGAAGAGACCGGAAGTCAAAATGCGGATTTCTTGACGCGCATACACAGCGTTGCAACAAGGTGGACCAATGGTTTCCTTTTGATTATAAATCGTTTATTAAAAAAGAACACCTCGCAGTCCGAAGACTGAATTACATGTATAATGTACAAGATTTATTTAAACAAGATTTATAATTAAAATAGTTATAAAGACAATAATAATACAAGTATACAAATCAAATAAAATCATATCACTTTCTTGGGATAATCTTGTATCAAGAAAATATACATACATAAATTGATGTTGCAAATGTTTTGAAAAATAATTCCGCTGTGGAATATGTAGGATTTAACATTGAGTCGACAGTCGTGCTTGTTACATAAACCGTTTTGGTCTTACACTCAGAAATTTGCTGAGAAAGGACTTCCCACTACCATCGACAGTAGAAGCCAGTCTCTTTTTATCCATGCCACTACCGGCGGCCCAGCAACTAAAGGTACTGTGGCCAGCCAAACGACATCCAGCACTTTCTTTTGACAGTGAGTCAAACCGCTAGAGGCAAACGAACGGCGACATAATTTTTAAGCTGATCTGAATCGCAGGACCGAAAAAGTCGTCAATTAACGAAAACCTCGCCGTCTCAAATCACAAAATTACCTTACAGTTGATTGACATTAGCAAAATCTTCTTGTACAATTAATACCTGCCTCATGTTGTCAGGAGGAAGAAATTTCTTAACATAACAGTCGTGAAATTCTTGAATTTTTCCAAATAAGTTCTTGAACTCTTCCCGCCACTTTGGCGTTATGAATCGGATCTAGCCTTGGCCTTGACCTTGACCTTGGCCTTGGCGCTGGCCTTGTGGCAGCATTCTATTTCGGGAATACAATCACCACACTTCCGGTTTTAAAACTGACCAATCACAACAAGCGACACTATCACTTCCGCTTCGAATCTGTCAATCAACTTGTAGTATTTCTGACTTCCGTGGCCCCCAACTGGCAGAGACATAGCGCGAAAGCGGGTAGTTTAAAACAACGCCAAAATATCGCATACCTTCTGGGTGTTTGGGCTAAATGAGATTAGATACATTTAGCCTAATCCTTCTTCTTCTCACAGAGCAATTTTCGGCAAATTACGATGTAAAGTTCCCCTCCATGCAATGCGAAATTCGAAACACTGTGATTTAAGTTTCATCCCTTGTCAATAGACCTTTTTCGCTTGTACATTTTGTTTTCCCAATACAGATCATGTGATGATACTCAGGGGATTTGATCCTTTGTCTTGTTCATTAAAAAAGAGTACATGCAGACATATTCATGCTTGAATTGGGAAAACAAAATGTACAAGCGAAAAAGGTCTATTTAGTAGATCTCCGAGGAGGCTCCGAGCGATTTCTGTAATCTCGGTTCCAGACCTCGCACTAGGAGACCGCGCAATTTACCGAGCGTGGGTATGGCGACCACACACACAACACGCGTGATAAAGGTAATTTGATCTTATACTCATATTCTAAACGGATGCGAGGGCTCCCTGTGCAGTGCACAAGATCCCACTGTTGGAAGGCTAGCGTGCGTAGTTTTAATGGTGGAGACTGGGTACTGGACTTGTAAAACGGGGACAGGTGAATCGCGGGCAAGTGAAACGTGGACAAGTGAAACGTGGACTTTCCAAAACGCAGACTTCTAAAACGCGGACTTGTAAAATACTTCTACTTAACTTGAAATGACTTGTACTAGGAGAATTGTCTTTTAACGATCATCTGCCATCCAAAGACTACCTCAAATACTTATCAACTGTATACTTAGTGGCTCTACGTAGGTTAGAAGTAAGCAGTTGATTAGTATTTGAAGATCTTTGGATGAGAGATGATAGCTCAAATGAAGACAATTATTCTAGTGCAAGTCAAGTTTAGTACAAGTTTTTTTACAAGTCTACATTATACAACTTTTTCAGCATTCTAACCGGGCGCAAAGTTTGAATATTCTGCATGTGAAGGTTGACGTCGGGCCCGCTGCTTGATTAGAATTGTTCCAAGTACATAACGCGATGGTATACTGCTTCATGTTACCAATATCATGTTTTTCTTTGCCCGAATTTGACAGAGACTGCTTACCGCGACGTCCATGTGTTTCTTGCATTGTAAATTTGATCGAGGTTTGGTCTCTTGAGCCCGATGTTCAGGTTTATTCTTCCTTGATTCGTTCTAGCATCACGTGATTCAAATGTAGCTGTTTACAAGCACTTGGCCGCAGGCACAACCCTAGCTGAAGTATAGTGGAACGCCGTTAATATGACTACCTTCGGGCCATGGAAAATTGGTCGTGTTAACGAGGTGGTTGTTTTAAAGGGGTTTGATCTTTAAATAAGAAATTAAGTGACTGATCTTTTTCTCGGGACAGAATAAACTGGCCTTCATAACGAGGTGTTCGGTGATCGTAAGGCGGGGTTCTATTGCCCACTCGTCCCCAGTCGTCTTCATGTAGCACACGGCAGCGCGCGAGGTGGAAGAGCAGAGGATGATGGGAAGGGAGAAGACGAGAAGACGACGTCTTCCTCCTTCGTTTTCTCCCTATTCATCTCACCTTGCGCGCCCTTTCTCTCCCTGCGCTGTATCTCCTATATGAAGACGACTGGGGACGAGTCAGTTTCCATTGTACTCAAGTTGTGAAGCTGTGTAACTTCTCTTTCTAAATAAATTTAAGAATTGTAGATGATTCCGTCTTTTACCGGCTAGGAAATTTGCCTCTTTAAAAGGTCTGTATTATTAAGCATTTTAAGAAGAGAAACTTCTCGTTAATTAATAGTTGAGGGAGTCAGACTTCATTAATGAAAAAGTGCTAATTTTGAGTTATAATTCCCGGCCACTCTACGCGGAGAAATTTAAAAACGCACCTTTATGTCTAAGGTTAGTCCTACTGTCCACGCCAATCCGGATCGAAAAGGCAGCTTTCCCTTGGTCAAACCGGAGAGTTTCGAAAACGTCCTGATTGCTGTCAGCAACTTTACTCGTGTTTCCTTCAGTAAAATTTTGCCAAAGTTCTGTAGACTGGTAATGACTGCTAAACTTTAGTTGGAACTCGTATTTTTAGAAAAATCTATGAAATCCGGTTTTTTTTCGAATTTAAAAGTCTTATTCCACTTACCGGATTCGATGTATTGCTAAAATTTTGGAAAATTTCCCCTAGTTTATTCAAGAACGTCACAAATAAACCCACTTAAACAGTGAAAAACGAGATTGTTTTGGGCGCTAAAACCCATGATGTGTTAATGAAGATGCTGTTAAACACTATTCCATCACTGTTCATTACATTTGAAACAACTAGAAAGAACTGGGCCTAGAACCAGCTTTTAAACACTTTTAACCTAGTCCACACAATGCAACACGATAACTGATAGAGCCACCTTAAGAAAAAAACTACTTCTGATGTTTATAACAAAGAGTTGTTAGTCTTGCGTTCGAAATGTGGTCTGGCACTCTTTAATTTCTGATATTCAGTCAGATACTGCGTGCTAATCAATTTTAATTGGGCAAGATGGAATAAAAAACCTATAGATCAAGTACCGTTGAATTTCGTTAGTCAATGCGATAATAAGTTGTAGCCTGAGGAAGCACTTTCGCCCAGTGACACCATACAGTGTGGTTGCAGACCAGATTGATAACGTCGACTAGATTGATAACGTCGACTTGATTGACAGCTAAGATAAAAACTCTTCCAAGCTTTTTCTTAAGAAATGCAGTATAACTCTTGAACTTGACTCATTTTTCTCATAGTTTCTGGATTATTGTTTTATTATCGTACAGTATATTTTTCACAAGCCGAATTAACGTAAATGTAAACCGAGACGCGTACGCGTTTTTTATATAAATTGCCACAAGATGTTTTGCACATATTATTTACAACAATGGATAATTAGTAAAAAGTTTTTTAAGACATGGCAACTTCTCTGATTATTTAAGTCTCAAATATAACTTAAGAAATAATATAGAGTGCAAAGGAGACATTACATTTAAAAAGAATTTACAATGCAAAAAAACTTTATTTTTCGTTAGTTACTGTTCTGAGGAGCAGCGCTCCGGTTGGTGCACGCTTAGTGTTTTCCTTGCGTCTAGTTACTCGCGAAGATCTCTGTGTTTTAAGAAAATCCTTTGCAAGGTACCGTAATCATCTACGTGTCCGTACGTTATTGATAATTGAACTGATCTATTTTGGTCCGTCCATAAGAGGAAATCGTGGCTCTGTATTGACATTGTTTGTAAATATACTATTATGAATAGTGCTTTAAAGACACTAAAGAAGAAGTCAGTGAAAAAGATTGAACGTTCCATACATTTAGCTAATAACCCGAGACTTTCTGAAAATTCAGAAAGTATCGCTCAATGTATTCTCATTCCAGATTGTCTCGCTGCATTCCAGATTCTTAGTTTAAGATAGTATTTACCATGATCAGGATCTTGTTTCCATGAAGGCAGAGCTCTTCCTCTCTAGTTATCTACTTCTACTAGGTTTTAGGACAATTCGAACACGGTGCATAAACTTGAAGGAGATACATGGATTCACTAAGCAATGACACAACGAAAGAAGAAACACAAATTGACTAAATATTCTAAAACCTAAACTGCAATGTGGAATTGAACTTGGAAAGTGAAGATGAAGAAGCTGATAAGCAACAAAAGGAAACCAACACAATGCAAAGGCCAAAGCGATCATTACAGACATCTTAAGCAGTTTTTTATTCCTTTCAGTGCGCCGTTGATTGGCGATGCATGTACGAGAAAGCGCTAATTTATCGCTCCTTAGCTTAACCAGAATAAGAGCCTGAAGTATGCACACTGTTATCAGAGGCACAATCAGAACAGTAACTAGTAAAGCAGTGTAGTATCTGATACTTGTAGACTCATGATTGAAGGCCGGCTCCCAGTTTGAGATACAAAAAGTTTCCCCATTTATGGTCTCCAAGCGGAAAGTGTAGAAATATGGAGAGTGAATTGCCATTGCTACAATCCAAGTGGAAAGGATGAGAAGTCGTCGCTTTTTGACAGTGATTTGAATATATGTTGCTGGAAAAACAACTGCAACCAGCCTGTCAGCAGCGACCAAAACCAAGGACAGGGTAGACACCGCAATGGTAACATCCGTGACAAAGGTACAGATCTTACAGACGACATGTCCAATCCATCCTTGCAGTTGAAAGGCTGTCGAAGCTTTGATGTAAGTCACCATCTCACGAGGGAAGTGAAATATGGAGTACAAGATATCTGAAACAGCTATGTTTGCTAGTATAAGGCCCATCCTGATATTGGATTTTACGGACGCGTAAATAAGTAGAGTATTTCCAGTGAGCGAAGCAAGCAGAAGGATACTGTATATAGTGATATAGCTAATCATGACGGCTACATGGTCAATGGCAAGAAAACACGTTCCGTTGTCACCACTGAGTTCTTTGAATTCCTCATCATTTGCTGAAGTGTTGTTGGCGAACATTGTGGCCTTGCGGAATATGTACAAGTTCGATCTGATCAATGACGACTTTAATAAAGATATGGCCTCACTTTTCGCCGGATACATTTGGTGTCTAATGCTCTGTAAAATACAACTGATATATACTGGACAAGATCACGTAAAGTGGCATGACTGCGGAAGTCTGATAAAAACCGATATTACATAGAAAAGAACTTCTACAGCACTTGAAAACTATATCAAGAAACAGACAACACAATCAATCAATTGTTTTCAATGAGAATCTGCGGAAAAGACAGTCTATTTTAGTCAGTAAGGAACTGAAGAAACTCTTGAATCGTTTTGGAAAGTCGCAACTTTAATTTCCTCACTCGTTAACATCCTAATGGTTAATGGACTGTAATAGCTAGGTTAATGGGTGAATGGACTGTCTTTTCATTTTAGCTGTCTGATCATTTCCAGTTCCGTCAGCCTGCTAAGTGGAAGCCCCGCTTCTGTATGTTTAGCAAGACCAAAAACGACACCGCTCAACTCTGCATGCAAATAATAACTTATATTTAATATTTACAATTACATGACATTAAATGTAAGCACCAGCATTGCAAGATTTCACGCGATGGTCTATTGTGATCTCGAAATTATTTCTCGCTGAATTAAAAGTTCATTGAAATGTTATAAATATCGAACATCATAATCGAAGCAAGCAAGTCAGTGAAACCGTCAAAAATATTGATTATCATTGACTTCCCGTTTGAAATGTAGTCCGACACTCTGAAATAGTCGGATACTGAATAATTATGAATATAATTGAGCAAGATGGATTAAAAACTCTACTAACGTGCTACGTATATAATTATACGAGTTAGCTAACATAAAAAACCGTAGGAAGCACTTTACCCAATAAATTAGCATCATTGCTGCGGAGGACTGATAAAACCTACATCGACAATCGTGACTGATGTCTACGTTAAAATTGACACTCTCTTCCAACCTGTTTCTACAGCGAGGAAAAGTTCCCTTATAGCATTTGAACTTCCACTACTCATTTTAGTTTTTTTTAGAATTTGGATTTGCTTTTATTGTTGTACCAATTTCCCCACGCAGGCTGCGTATGATGCAAATAAAAGAAGAGTTCTGTATAAGTGTAAAATGCAAAAATTGACGCCGTTTCCATATTTTTGGTTCCTCCTTTCCGTTTTCGAAGAAGAAGAAGATTAGTTTTCCGAGTTCGCATAGTCAAACAACAGCCAGCAGGATTATGCAAGCTTTATCTCCTACCAATTTTGTTTTTAGCTCCAAGAACTATGTATGGGAACTGTTATAGTTATATAAGTCAAGTTATGTACTTTATTCTAGCCTTAGTTTCTGTTTGCGTGAAGTGCACCATCTGGTTGTTCACTTCGTTACCATTACAGGGCCACCAGCCAACACACTGGCTGCCTTATAAAAATTTAGTGTGCGTTAATACTTAACGAATATCTCGAACGCTTTCAGAAAGTGGTATCCCTAATAGGTTTATGAGTATATGGGTAAATTAATGGCTTAATGGAGAAATGGCTATGAAACTGAAGCTGGTGGTTAAGTGGTTTTCCTTTAATTTTAGCCGATGATTTATTGCTCGACGTTTAGGTGTTGCCATAAGGCCCTTGTCAGTATAGTTTGTAAATGAAGGAAGACTTTTTTGTGTCTGTCAACGCGCTCCTGCAGCTGCCCAAGAGTACACCCTACATATCCTGCATCACCAACAGCTCGAACATGGTCGGATACCATTGGGACTTTACTGCGCCTTTCAATAACATGCGGTTTGTAAAATCCAAAGCTCAACCGATAAATGCGTTTTTCGCTACTGTCAATCAAATGTTCGGCGGCTCCTTCCAGCTTCCGACTATGTTGTCTGCGCTGTGCTCAACGATTTGATTTGATTACAGCGCGCTCGTCAACAGTCGGAAGCTGAGAGGAGCCGCCTAACATTTGATTGACGGTAGCGAAAAACGATTTGTCGGTTGAGCTTTGAATTTAGAGTCTGCATGCTGCTGTTTTACGTGCTTGCGACATGTACCAGGAAATTTGAATACCTCATTAAAGAAAAGCTTTTCATAAGGAAACTCGAACTAGAACCAAACATGTAAACTAAAAACTGACGGAAGTGATAGTTCAGAAATCTTTTTAGTATATAAATTTTACCTCTGGCCAACCTAAATATTCACTTTGTGGTATAAGCCTTTAGAAAAGCGTGCCTCACCGAAGCACCGACACCCTTGACTCGATTTAAAGCACATCTATTCCATAGTTATAGTAGTTTTTTTCATGCATTTTCTTGTCAAATGTGTTTTTAAGTATCAAGCGTAAAAATGAAGCAGTTGTTGTCGTTGTTGTTGAGGCGATAAATAGCAGTAGCAACAAAGATCAATAAATTTTCCTTTATTTTTGCGTGTCTTTTCTTCAGAAAATCTCTTTTGATTAAAAATTCGCCCCATTAGTGGTAAAATGAATTCCAGAATCTATGACACTTTTGCTTGTGGATATGGTACGTTTCAGAATCCTGGGCTTTATAATCCAGAATCCAGCTTAAGATAAAGGAATACAAATTACTGAAATCCTCAAAAATGCAACAGGAACGTTCCTATTGCTTATGAGCCGATGTGTTGGAATGATTTGAGTTAAGAGGGTCTCTAAAGGTGTAGACTGGAATGATCTTTCAGAAAAGTCGACCTGTAGTTACTTAGGATCTACAGGACTTCGATCTACAGCTCTTGAAAACTATATCAGGAAACAAACAACACAATCGATCTATTGTTTTCAATTAGGATCTCCGGAAAGGACAGTCAATTTTAATAAGTAAGGAACTGAAGGAAGTCTTGAATCGTTTTGTAAAGTCGCAACTTTAATTTCCTCACTCGTTATCATCCTAATCGTTAATGGACTATAATAGCTAGGTTAATGTGTGAATGGACTGTCTTTTCATTTTAGCTGTTTCTTCATTTCCAGCTTCGTCAGCCTGCTAAGTGGGAGCCCCGCTTCTGTTTGTTTAGCAAGACCAAATGCGACACCGCTTAACTCTGCATGCAAATAATCACTTATATTCTATATTTACAATTACATCGCATTAAATGTAAGCAAGGCCAGAGTATTGAAAGATTGCACGCGATGGTCTATTGTGACCTTGAAATTATTTCTCTCTGAATTAAAAGTTCATTGAAATGTTATAAATATCGAACATCATAATCGAAGCAGGCAAGTCAGCGAAACCGTCAAAAATATTGATTATCACTGACTTCCCGTTTGATATGTAGTCCGACACTCTGAAACAGTCGGATACTGAGCAATTATGAATATATAATTAGGCAAGTGGATTAACAACTCTACTAAGGTGCTAAGAATTTAATTATACGAGATAGCTAACATAAAAAACCGTAGGAAGCAATTTCCCACTAAATTACCATTACTGCTGCGGAGGACTGATAAAACCTACATCTACAAGATTGACGACTACGTTAAAACTGACACTCTTCCAGCCTGTTTAAAGACTTCTCAATCCATTCTCAATTCTATACTGAACTTTTGCAGTGGTGGTCTGATTTTCGTGAAGACTTCGCCTCAAATAAGGACTGGAACAGTATAATTTGGAACTATAAAGAAATTCGCGTGAATGGCTCTCCGGTCTTTTATAAAAATTATTTCGACTCCGACTTTTTTTTATGTAAGTGATCTGTTATTTAACTTGAACAATACTGAGTCCTGATGTAATCGGGAAAAAGATTCGAAAAACAAATTTTTTAGTATGGACTGGGCTTCGCTATTCGGTACCAAACTATCTAAGAAATAATATAATCACTGCCACTCCATCAACTACGTCCCCCATCTTGGCTATTGATAATCAGGTTTTTGATGTAATGGAAAAGAAATCAAAACAATATTATTCATTTTTGATAAGCAAAAAGGCACAATTACCAAGTGCAGCTAGTAAATTACAAAAGGAGTTTAACTTTTCGCTTGATCAATTAAAACAGTTATTCATACTTCCTCATAAAGTTACTCTAGAACCTTATGTGAGAGCATTTCAATACAAACTACTTAACTCTATCTTGTATACAAATTCCAAACTTTATAAAATAGGTTATAGCCAACATGACCTGTGTACTTTCTGCAAATCGTATCCAGAAAAGTTGAATCATCTCTTATATAGTTGCTCCTATTCTAAAGCTTTCTGGGGAGATTTTGAATTGTTTTGGTTTTCTGGTACTCAAAAGACAATTAATCTTACTCAGCAAGACGTTATAGTTGGTGTGCTTTCAAGATCT
>JAHPZR010001846.1:45000-47791 GCA_019787425.1 Platygyra sinensis
TAGCGAGAATTTTAGGCAATAAACCTTGCAAATAGAACTCTATATGTGCTATATTTCACGGGTGAAAAAAGCGATACGTCCAATCAGGTTTGCGTATAGCGTTCTTCACATGTGAAAAATATACCCAATCACCGTTCATGATAGAATCACTTAGCCAATCAGAGTTAAGCACTCTAATGGCTTCCTAGAAGCGCGGGCTTGAAATCAGCGTCCGCTTGAAGTTTGTGTCTCGATAACATGGCTTCGGTTCCCGTTTTACTTCACTTTCGGAAAAACAGCAATGGAATATATCTAACAAATATCTTGAGCGCTAGAACTTCAGTTTGAGAATCAATGGCCATTCAAGAAACCGAGGAAGTAAATTTAACATCAGAAAGCCTGCAACAACATTCAAGGAGGAACATTCAAATTTAAACAGTGTAAGTCAACAGAGTCCGAATTTGTCTTTGCACAGCGCGAAACGTCGCCATGACATGATTGAATCTGACAGTAATTATGGACAAACGAAAAGATTTCTCACTATGTATTTACGAATTCTCCCTATTATATTTAAGCTTGTGTAGGCTTTATGGTCAACAGCTAACAGTCTAGAGATCCAAGCTAACTTCAAAGATTTTGATAAAGCATATATACTTGGTGCTCGTATGGAGAATCTCTTCTTGTTCTCTTCTTGTTCACTGCGGTCAATGCTCGAAGGCCAGCATTGACCGCAGTGAAGAAGAGAGAACCTTGTTCACTGCGTTCAATGCTGGCCTTCGAACTCCCAGGAACACTGATATCTTCTTCTGCAAATAATTTTTAAAAGAAAGCGATTATTCATTATCTTTTTATATGAGCACACTGATTTAAGACATGGCAGATCTATCACGGTAGGTGTAACGCGGGGTCAACTGTTGTCACCACTCAAAAATAAAGTAAAAGCCTTTTCCAGCACTTCCTCCGAAAATAACTTGTTGGGCTTGAAATCTCGCGACAAGCTACGTGCTCAGTTCTTTCAGAAGGACTTCTTCACTATAAATAACGAAGTGAAGCCCAAGATTGTCTCAAAGGAGTGGTTGCTAAGCCACGAGCCATACCCTTGCGAGCAAACGCACTGCGCGCACAGTTTCAGCTTGCGAGCATGCTCTGTGTTCGGGTTTTACAGTGGAAGGCAGCTTTCTGGTTTTGGGCTTTGGCGTGCGAGCGAGTTTACGAACGACGTGCAGGAGTAGGACGTGCATAGTAAATAGAGCTCTTGACTCGCCTGCTCGCGAAGTACGCCAGCTAATCTTGCGAGTTCGCTGCTTTCGTCTCCGAACTCAACATAACGACCTGCTCGCGCACTATTAAGGACGTTCGCGCCCAAAAGTTTCCACATGCAGATTTTTTTAATACTTTGACTGCAGGTAGAAAATGATAAGATTATATTAAAAACGTAAAAAAAAATCGGGAGTTACCGAACTGGTTTTGAAGATAAGGACGCAGACCATAGCATTTCTAGTATTTCCAGGCACTCGAGGCGATTCTGGCCGGATTCATAATTATCGGCATATGTAACAGATAAACTATAGGGGACTGGACACGAACTGGCCGAGCGGAGTCTCGGGGGTAGAACGTTTAAATGTGGTGATCCGTTGACCTTCTGAGCAGAGTGAGGTGCGATATCTTGTGGCGGTTATGCTGTCGTTTTGAGTGGAGTTGTCGCACAACTTAAGATTGGATTCGCTTGTTACACATATATTTAAGTTGAAAAATCATATCTAAATTATATGTGTTTAAATCAGGTAGAATAGCCTTAAAACTGCAACTACTAAATCGCGCACACCGGTATCCATGTACCAATCATCGACCCTATGTGAATAGTACATGCGGAAAATTATTGCATTTGACCGCTCTGTAGTTACAAGGTGATGTCATAAATTGCGTATTCTGATCACGAAGAAGGAGTACCGAAATGCCGTCCTGAATTCAACTCCAGTAAGAGTCTGTTTCTCTTCATAATAATAAGGTATTGATGTTATTGAATTCTTACCGGTAGGTTTGTCTGCAGCCTCCTTATCCAGCTCTTGTGCTTCGTCCGTCTGCAAAAACATACATACTAGACATAACTAAACGTAGACTGGTTAGCTCTTTGAACATTTCCATATCACTTTCATCAGGCACATAAAGTGAATCATTCTCTAGGTTAAGTCTTATAAGTCTTATGGTACCACAAGGAAACATCGGAAGAAACTGCTGATTTTGTGTCCGAAAAGGCTAGTTAATATCTGATTTTGGTGGTCTTATTCACTTCATCCATACAGACCCTAAGTCATGCTCAGGGGCAGATCTTTTTTATACGGGACATCTACAGCTCAGGACTGTGTCTTGATGCACGTTAACCATTGCGTCCATCACGCTTTCGCGACCTTGCTTAATTAGCCGTTGACAAACTTTCTCGTCCCGGCCTAGTCCAGTCCTTAAACGCTCCTTTCTTTCCGCCCCCTATAGGGGATGAACCCAGGCGGGCGAAAAGAGAGTCCAGGATAACTTGCATGCGCATGCTCAGAACGAACCAATCAAAAATTACTAGGTCCCAACCTTAAACACAGACCATACGTGTGTCAAACAAGTCGCGCGCGAGAGAAACTTTGCCGTTGTGGATAAGTGTCCATACCACGCTGCTCGCGTCAATGTACGTGTCGCGCAATGCCTTTTTCAGCTCGCGCACTTAAAAAACCTAACATTTCCTTTGACCTTGATATTGTGGTAAGAAAAACAGAAAAACCTAAAAATCTAAATGTGGTCTGTATCTCTTATCGGCAACGAGAAC
>JAHPZR010001847.1:0-23412 GCA_019787425.1 Platygyra sinensis
TTGCAGGAATGCAGTATACTTTAAGTATACTTTTAGTATACTTATTATGTACTTTCCAAAAAGAAAGTACAGTTGAAGTATACTTCATTCATACTTAAAGATGAAAAGTATAAATGAAGTACATTTTGTAAATGTACTTCATTTATACTTGAAATGTGAAAGTATACTTCAAGTATATCTCTTCTCTATTTAACATAGCTGGTAAGTGGCTGTTAAAGTAAAGTATACTTTTAAGTATACTTGTTTGTGCCTGTAACACAAAGAATTAACTAAGTAAATTAAGTAGGGATTGCATTGAATGATTGATACAAGTGTATGACACAGGCAAGGTATGTTTGCTGTCTGTAAAAGTGCCCACTTCACATGGAATCTTAACCTGCATAAACAGTTTCATTACTAGGTTTATTTCAGATACAAATAGCATTGTCAATGGCACTGGCTGAGGAAGTACATCGACTATTTTTCTTACCCTTGCAAAAAGAATTCCCGGAATGCTATTGGAATTTCAAGGATTCGTATAGTTTAGTGTCTACTTGCTGATTTCTTTTGAAAACCTGATGGTACAATATCATTATTATAAATACCAGCAATGTGGATATCAAGCTAGGCCACAAATTATGTTTCATGTCTTCGTGCATTAATTTAACTTCATCCTTCTCAGGAAAAGGTAGATATTGTGAAGCTCTGTAGTAGCAAAGTAGCTTGGGATAGCTATGCACCAGCTTGTGCCAATGATTTTGCAAGACTTTCCAGCATTTGGCAGGTCTCCACATTGTGTAAAGATCTCGAAAAAGGCGAGTTCTTTTGTGGAATACGAACATGCCAGAAATGAGCCGCCATCTTGGATTTTGAATGCTGGTAGACCCTGGGAACGAGTGCTATAACCCATAATGCAATGCTCTGAAAAGGGCGGGAAATTTTGACACTGGGTGAACTGCATTTGTACAGTGAAGCTACATTTTACAGCAGGTCAATTTTACTGAGCTAAATGATGTTTAAAAGCGACAATATCTGGATCTTTTGGCTGTAGGAACAATTGTAAGTATAAAGAATCTTAGACCTTCTGGATTAAGACTTTATGTAGTGTTTTTGATGATCACTGCCAGCTGTAATGATTTATGATATCACTACACTTGAACTTGGCAAATTTTGGCAGCCAGATTTGGATCTCTGTCTTAAGATTTCTTCTTGACCATTTCAGCTTTTAATTATTGTTTTACAATCATAACTGGAACAAAAACAGATTTGAAAGCTTCTGATGGATCTTGGCTTGAAATCATGTTTCTGTTATGAGCAATTTATTGTGGTGAAACTGAAATATGTTGCTGTGTGTTTTTGTTCTAGTTGTTGAAGCACAAAAGCTTAAAGTGTTTGCATTCACAAACAGAACTACATCAGTACATGGTTTAAAAGTTAAGTTTCACAATAGTGTCAGTGTAATTCCCATTATAATTAAGCTGTGGGATCTGAAAGAAAATAGATATAAGCTGCAGTCTTCAGGGTGAAACTCTCAACTTTGAGTTTGAAGCTAAATCTTCCAAAAATGTTAGTTAGGTTAATACATGTGTATGCCATATTAGAGAAACCTTGAAATTTAGCAAATAAAATCAATTTTGAGCAGAAACAGGATGTTCCAGCTAGTCTTTGATCTAGTGTGGGCTCCTCCTTTGGATACTGACCAAAAATTATATGAATTTTAAATTTCAATAAGTGTAATGAAGGTTAATATTGCATCTCCTGAGTCCACAACATTTTGAGCACCACAATGAGTGTACTTTCTGTCAATAAGAGTGCAGACAATGCTAAACCACATTTGATTTGTTAACTTTACATTACATATTTTCGTGGTCAAAAAGCTGTAAGTATAATTATGCATCAGTATAGCAAATTCAGTGTTTATAGTCAGCTCGTGTACTAACATGAGTGTGCATAAAGTATACTTTAAGTATAATTTTTGTCAAGTATACTTGAAGTATACTTCAGATAAAGTATACTCGAAGTATACTTTTTAGGTGACCAAAAGTGTACTACTTTAAGTATACTTCTCTAAGTATACTTAAAGTATACTTTAAGTACAAATTAAGTATACTTTTCTAATTGCTTAAAAGTATACTTAAAGTATACTAGATTCCTGCAAGGGTCGTACTTCACCTGCTGCGCCGAATCGAATTCGAATTTTAGGCCGACCAAAATTAATTTAGACCGGCTGAGTTGATTCAGACCGCCGATCTTAATTTCAGGCGAAGTGAATTCAATAGGAGATAAAAAATCCTGATCCCGTAAACATGGTAAATAACAACCAAGCACGCTCCAAAGCCGCCCTGTGTAAAATATAAGATAAGTCGACAAAATGAACAGAATGAGGCATACTGCATTAATCTATTTACATGTAACTGCAAGATTACAACTGATAAATTATTTCAAACGCCCGTACTTCATATGAACTGAAATTTCAACGCACAATTCAGCTTCCGTCCATGCGGTGAAATACAACTTCAATATTCTGATTAAATTATTCACGAATGCAAAGTTCACACTTACTGTAATTAAACACACAAGCACAAAAACTATGATGGACATGCACATTAACTTTGAATGCCATTTCCAAGGAGGCCATCATAGTTTGCAACACGAAACCAGGAAAACACAAATATGTGAAGTATCTATGAAATAATTCATGATTTGTACTGCAGGTTGTAGATAGAAGTCACGAATGAATCCCCACAGTAAATTTTCTCAATTTAAGCAATTGGAAAGAAGAAAGCCTGACAAAAAATCAGGGCTTCAACGGGGATTCGAACCCGTGACCCTCTGCGATACCGGTGCAATGCTCTACCAACTGAGCTCTGAAACCACAACATTGGGAGCCGAGGTCCAATGTTAGGTGGTTCATATTTTCCTCGTGCAGTGAAGGTGATGTGAAAGTATATATGAAAATAATTCATATTTATACTGCAGTTGTAGATGCAAGTGTAAGAATGATCATCGCAGTAAATTTTCCAATTTAAGCAATTGGAAAGAAGAAGCCTGAAAAAAATCAGGGCTTCAACAGGATTCGAACCCGTGACCTCCGCGATACCGGTGCGATGCTCACCAACTGAGCTATGAAGCCACACGTTGGGAGCGAGGTCAATTATTGAGTTCATATTTTCCCGTGCAGTGAAGTGATGTGAAGTATATATGAAATATATTCATATTTGTACTGCGGTTGTAGATGAATGTCGAAGAGTGATCATCGCAGTAAATTTTCCAATTTAAGCAATTGGAAAGAAGAAGCCTGAAAAAAATCAGGCTTCAACGGGATTCGAACCCGTGACCTCCCGATACCGGTGCGATGCTCTACCAACTGAGCTATGAAGCCACACATTGGGAGCGAGGTCAATTTATTGAGTTCATATTTTCCCGTGCAGTGAAGTGATGTGAAGATATATATGAAATAATTCATATTTGTACTGCGGTTGTAGATGAATGTGAAGAGTGATCATCGCAGTAAATTTCCAATTTAAGCAATTGGAAAGAAGAAGCCTGAAAAAAATCAGGGCTTCAACGGGATTCGAACCCGTGACCTCCGCGATACCGGTGCGATGCTCTACCAACTGAGCTATGAAGCCACACGTTGGGAGCGAGGTCAATTTATTGAGTTCATATTTTCCCGTGTCAGTGAAGTGATGTGAAGTATATATGAAATAATCATATTTTGTACTGCGGTTGTACTCGACGCGCCGACTAAGAGGTATTTTTTTTACAAAAAAATAACTCAAAAATTAACTTAATTAAATAAAGTTGAAGTTAAATTCCATGCTCCTCTCATACTATTTTTGTGTTCTCTGTGCACAGAATATTTCACCTGTTAAAAATGCAGCAAAGGTGATCCAAGAAGCAGTTGAAGAAAATGGAAATCCTTACTTGAGGTTAGTTCTGATGTTACCATCTCCAGTTGGGAAAGAGTTCATAAGATATCATGGGGCTGAATGTAATTTATGCATAGTTAACCTTGACTCAATGCTGGTTAGCGGTTTTCCATCTCGCATGGCTTGGGATGGTCTTTTAAGGCTTAAAATCCTAAAGCAGGGTCTCCTTGTGACCTTTTCTAGTAGTAGCTTGCTTGCAGCCTTACTCGCAAAGTCTCTTTTGCTTGCAGTTTCCCTCCCTTGCTGTTCTCTTGCTATCTTTCGCCTAGTATCTTCATTTGGGCTTGGTAAGTGTATCATTGGCTGGTAAAAATTCCAGCAAGCAGTTCAGTGTAAGGGTGCTTGGTGATGGGTGCTATGGATACCTCATGTGTTAAAATGTTGCTGGCTACACCAACTTTAAGGCATCAGTACCCAAGCTCATCTATTGATGATAAATTTAACCAGAGAAAAATAGATGCAGGGTTCGCAAATACGCCAAAATTGTTCAGATGACTCCATTGAGGTTACGGAGGGAGTCACTTTGACTCCGGAAATTTTCAGTAACAAACACAGTTTTGTCCTTACCTTTTTCACAACAAATACAATTTACGTTAATTGTAAATGTTGTAGACCTTAATTAAATAATCGAAATTAAAGAATTATACTGCACGACAAAACAGGAAGAGGGTAATTTACAATCAAAACAGGAAGAGGGTAATTTACAATCAAAGTTTACTCAATGGCCGCCATCATGGATTTGAGCTTTCCAGGTCAGCGGACTACCACAGCTGCTTTGTGTATCCCTCACAATAGTGTATACATGCCAGGACCACCTGCTGGAAGGTCTGAAAATGGCGGGGCATCCTCAGCGAATGAAGGGCCACCGCAAAAAGTACCAAATTTTTATCGCTAAGTTTTTAATTTTTTAATTTTTTTTTAATTTTTTGGTTTTAATTTTTTAACTTTTTAAAGTAATTGTTTAAATTAATTTTTTATTTTTGATTTTTTTTATATTTTTGGTGATACTTGACTCCAAATACTCCAAAATGACACCAAAATTTGTGAAGCAGAAGTCACACTGACTCCACTCATCAATAAAATTTGCAAACCTTGTAGATGACTGTTGAGTTTTAGGGAAAACCAATAGTTGTACATGTATCTATCCCTTTAGGGGTCAGTTAGAGCATACCTTCGGGGGAGCCTACTAGAAAATCTGTTTTCTGTTCACCCACCCTGTTGTCCCTTGGTGTAAGACTTGGCATTCAACTTGTGCAGGGGAAAGGCCACTATTATACAGTATTCCTTTTCCATGGGGAGGGTGGAGAAGTTAGTGCATTCATTGGCATGAAAGTTAAAGCTCAATCTTTGTGGAAAAGTCATTTATATATATCACAGGGAAGTCTCAGCATTTCATTTGGGGATGAGATCAGCACACCATACATTACCAAGGCAAATAGATGGCTTTTTCCTTGAGGCGTGTTTCTTGTAAAGCAATGAGGAGTGCAGGAGTGTTTGGGTTATCTAGCTATGGTCAAACGTGGTTTTTACAATAAAGTTCTGCAGAAATGCTTGCATGCTCATTGGCTAATATTCATTGTCAATAAGCAGACAGACACATCACAGGCGTCCCAAGCTCACGTTTAGAGAAAGCGAAGAATTATTATATATTTATTCATATAAGCGTTACGGCTGTGCGAGTTGGAACGTGACCTTTCATCTTACGCGGTGTTAGGTTACGCGAGAACCGTTGAGAATTTGAGCGCGTTATAAGACTTTGTATGGGGAATAAAATATCGTTGATTTACAATGCTAAATACTTTGAAATATCCACATATTTTAAGTAAGATGATTAAAACAAACCTACCTTTTGTGTGTCCGTTGTGCTTTTTCGTTATTTTCGCTGTTTTGGGCGTTTTATGCCACTACTGTTCTTCCCTTCATAAGACGGAGTCAAGGCAGCACACTCAGATTTCGACCGTTGTCAACTCGGAGGCGGTTTGCGTCCAGAAAATCCATCCGATCGGAAATTTTTTCGCCAACAGTTATGGCTCTATGATCCTTGCACCCACACAAATGTCTCTTCCTCGAAAATCTTCACGCATTACGCTGAAAATGAGCATTTCCACAGCCGATTCCACGATCGCTTCTCTATACAGCACCGTGTGATACTGTGGTCCGACACGGCCGCGGAATAGGCTTGGGCCCAAGGTCAAATTTCACGCTACCCGGGGTGGTACAGTCAAAGTTCCGCCCTGGCCAGTTAAGAATATTGCGGGATTATTCCCATTTCTCGAAGTTTAGAAGAATGGGGAGGGGGTAAGTGATGTACATTAATTGACTGTACCACTCCGGGTAGCATGAAATTTGACCTTGGGCCCAAGCCTATTCTGCGGCCGTGTCGGACCACAGTATCACACGGTGCTGTATAGAGAAGCGATCGTGGAATCGGCTGTGGAAATGCTCATTTTCAGCATAATGCGTGAAGATTTTCGAGGAAGAGACATTTGTGTGGGTGCAAGGATCATAGAGCCATAACTGTGGGCGAAAAAATTTCCGATCGGATGGATTTTCTGGACGCAAACCGCCTCCGAGTTGACAACGGTCGAAATCCGAGTGTGCTGCCTTGACTCCGTCTTATGAAGGGAAGAACAGTAGTGGCATAAAACGCCCAAAACAGCGAAAATAACGAAAAAGCACAACGGACACACAAAAGGTAGGTTTGTTTTAATCATCTTACTTAAAATATGTGGATATTTCAAAGTATTTAGCGTTGTAAATCAACGATATTTTATTCCCCATACAAAGTCTTATAACACGCTCAAATTCTCAACGGTTCTCGCGTAACCTAACACCGCATAAGATGAAAGGTCACGTTCCAACTCGCACAGCCGTAACGCTTATATGAATAAATAAATAATAATTCTTCGCTTTCTCTAAACGTGAGCTTGGGACGCCTGTGGACACATTAATTTTTATTTTCTGCCTTATGTAAAAAGGACATCAATGTGTAGATCCATGCAGCAGTCACCTCATGGATCCACAGCTACTTTGACAATGCTAAATGGCAAAATTCAAGATCAATAACAGGATGGATCTGCACGAAAACATGACTTTAGATTATTAAGTATATGAGATGAACAATCATGGCAGTTACAGGTAATGAATGATGGTGCACATCAAACATAATGGCTTACACGCCCCAAAAGAGAAGCATATGCAATGTCAGATGAACACAGTTGTGTTAATAGTTTTGTTTTCCTGTGAAACTTTAGCTGGCACCTAGAAAATCATGAGAAAGGCAAAGAAAAGGAAAAGTCAGTTACAAAGAAGATGAAGAAGTAAAATGGGAGATTCAGAAGCTCAACAAGGTTTGATATATCAAGTTAATATTGTAGATTTAGCCAAGATTAAATGCAGAGCTTCTATTAAAATAAAGTAACCTGGCTGGAACCTGCAATCCAATGGAAATGAGTTCCTGGACAGCTGTCAACTTCAAAACAACATGTGTCCTTGATGAGCTCTAAACCTGAGCCTGCAATATTGTCACATGATACTGGTGAGCAGATGCCCTGATTTGACAGGTGCCAATTGACCCTAAGTTTTGACCACACTTGAGAACCAGATCAATGGATGTGAACTCAGACACTGAAACTCAAGTGGTGTAAGGTGGTTTCTCGCAAATAAACATTACTGATGAATAACTGTCTTACCTCTGCTGTAAATTTTTAATTTATACTGTTTAAACCAGCTTCCTGATGTTTTAGCTTTTTAGTTATTTCAGGAAGCTGCTAACCCCTTATTTAATCAAAATCATCTTTTCAATGTATTATAACTTCTAAATGGGTAATAAAGTGTGTGTAATGTTGTTGAAACTTTCTCTGATCTGCATGAAAAGCTGATGTCAGTTTGTTAGGTATATGAGATAAACAATCATGACAGTTGCAGGTAATGAATGATGGAGCACATCAAACATAATGGCTTACATAATCCTCAAAAGACAAGCATGTGCAACGCCAAGTGAACACAAATTTAATTTTTTTCCTTGTGAAATTTTAGCTTGATCAGGAAAATCGTAAGAAAGGCAAGAAAAGGGAAAAATCAGTTGACGAAGAAGATGAAGTAAAAAGGGAGTGTGAAGCCCAACAAGGTTTGATATATCAATTTAATCTATAGATTTAGCCAAGCTTAAATGCAGAGCTCCTATTACAAGAAACCTGGCTTGAACCTGCAATCTAATGGAAACCAGTTCCTGGACAGCTGTCAACTTCCAAATGACATTTGTCCTTGATAAGCTCTAAACCCGAGCCTGCAATATGGTCACATGATACTTTTTGGAAACTTTCTCTAATGTTCCCTACCAAGCACTGTTTCGAAAAATACAAAAAAATAGATGTCTCTGTGCTCGCAAAGGAGATATGTTGGACCATTCCTACCCCATTCATGCCTGTACTCTTGCCAATCACGCACATTGTTCATTGATCCACGTTAAATTTTGCGGTAACTTGAAGCACAGTTAATTAAAGTGTTGTAATATTTGGGGGTAAACTTGACAGGTAGAAAGTCCTGAGCATATGGAACAATATATAGAATTTGTGGAAAAAAATCACACCATTTAAAATGACGTGGACGTAAAGTGTTCTTCGAGTCGTGGTTGTTGTGGTCATAATTTGTATTGTAGAGTAACGGTTTTGTGCATGCTTTCAGATGTTTCTTTCTGATAACAAATTTTATTCTTAAGAGGATAACATTTGCACTATTATTGTGCAATAAAAAGTATCGGTCACTTTGCTGTCGTGCTTAGTTTTAGGGAAATCTCTTACCTTGTGTAAGTGCACGTGCTTACAGTACCGCTCAAAAGTAAGTTACCACCCTCTCGCGAGACGAGAATCGCGTCTCTCAAGACGAGACTCTCGTCTCTCGAGACGAGACTCTCGTCTCTAGAGACGAGACTCTCGTCTCTCGAGACGAGAGTCTCGTCTCGCGAGAGCTTAAAAAAACTGGAAGTACGGCTGCTTGAACTTCTGGAGAGATTTTAGTAGCCTATCGCTAACACTGCAGCAACAACGCAGCAAAACTTTTTCGCTATCTGACGAAGCTTCGATTACGAGCGCCGGCGCCCCGAATTCTGTTGTTTACCACCTTCATATTAAAAAGATGTAACTCTTGAAATTCTCAAATCTTTGTGGCTTGAGAATGGTATTTGTGAATATGCTGCAAATTTTTCAGTTTTAAATCGAAAACATATCGTTCATCACTTTCACATAATGTCTAGACCTGCACATTGAAATGGCTTCTTTTGCTGATCGATCAGTGTAGCGGCTTCTTTTGCCAAGCCGCGACTGACGCCGTGATTAAATAAATTAACTAACCTTCAGGTCGTTTTAATTTTCAAAGGTCTTCGTACGTGAAAGAAAGTATCGACGAAAAGAGTTTAAAGTGCCATGTTATGAGCAAAAGCCGAAAGTTCTTGGCTTCCGAGTGGTTTACCAGTTTCAGTTTTAACAATATTTTATGATGTATATAGGTTTGTGTTTTATTTTTCAAATTTTTAATTTTTGAGGGCCATTAGTTTATCAGTTTTATTACTGTTATATGTTACCCTCGTTAAATAAAGTCTTACTTACTTACTTACTTACTTACTTACTTACTTACTTCAGTCGAAGCCGTGAACCAAATCGTTGTTTTATAGGCGATGATCGACGGGCTTTGGTAACTTTGCATTTAAGTGTGTTCTGTGACACAGCTTATCATGCAGTATTTGCTATTGAAATCTCTATAAGGCCATTTTGTTGTTTTAAAAATAAACACGCTTCTCTTCTTTTCCTAGGGTTCTCCGAAAGCGTTTTATCAATCGATCAAGAGACTTTAACTTAATAGTTGCTACGCGAGTTTAGCACCAACACAATTCATTCAACCAAAAGATCATAATTTTTCCATCCATCGCTTAACAGACTTAAACTTTCTTGAATTTTAATTCAGCAAAACTTTCAGTTTTCAAACTGAATTCTTCTGCATTCCATTTCACGTCTTCCACGTGCGTTAAGAAAGGACGTGTGCATGTCACGTTTCGAGTTGTTATGTAATCAAAGTTCACTTCCTTTCTCTCTGCCAGGCGGATTTACCGAAGTTCTCTTGCCAGTGGTTAATATTTCGATTTATAAGATTGTTTACATTCCATTTTATACATAAAAACAACTAGTTTCGAGTCAAAAGCGAGTTCAAAAGACAAGCACACATATGCAAATTCGCTGCGCCGTGGTCTAAAAATAATCCGGAAACAACTCGCCGATTTCGCACGCACTTTCGCTAACGTCTTGATTTGAGATTAGAAAAATTGTTTCCATCCAGTTTCTTCATTAGCGATGATAGTACTGGGTCTTGCGAAGCAAATTTCCATTCAAAGCTGACGTTTAGATCTATACAAAGTCAATACGCTGCAATGAAAAAAATTAAGCGACCCCCGAACAGGAGTTTTCGCGAACGTATTTGGTGTTAATTATTCATCTTTTCCTTTTAGGCTTTTTGCTTGTAAGTCTAAGCTCGTTTCCCCTAGAAGCGGAGTGTAAAACAAGAGCCCGAAAACACCAGATGCTCTCGCAGAGCAAACTTCTCCGCGTCGCGAGATTTTATCGTTTCCCTGCAAGCTAACTGCTTGTAATTTATTCCAAAATATACGCTTCAATGGTTCTCGCGAGACGAGAGTCTCGTCTCTCGAGACGAGAGTCTCGTCTCTAGAGACGAGAGTCTCGTCTCTGGAGACGAGAGTCTCGTCTCGCGAGAAACGAGACGAGGGGTGGTAACTTACTTTTGAGCGGTACTGTATTTGCACGTGTTAATGACACGAAAATCATGCGCAGTAGGGATGCACAGTGCAATACTGAGGAATTACCGTACCTTAAGGTATCAGCGCCGCTTTACGGTCGGACGGTTGACGCAAACCCTACTAAAGTATATATTTTCTGAAAGCTTGATAATTTATTGTAGATTACGACGGTTTATTCACTAACGCAAAAAAAATAAGGTTTCCCGAATATAGCGCGTTATTTCTCGAAGTATAGAGGTTCACTAATCAAGTTCGTTTCCGGTCGGATTTGTGCAGGAGAACGCGATTAATATCGCTATGTCTTCTAGACACCTTTCTCTTAAAAACGGTGTCGGGAAATTTTGATTACTTGTCTGGTTTGTTTCTGACACGCAGTTAAACTTTGAAAGGTTAAAAAACATGCATTCTCTTCACTAAAATAACCATAACTTTTGAGAGAAGCAAAAAATAAAAATTCCCCGACGCCGTTTTCTTGTCTGTTTATCGGACAACGTTCTCTCCAAATTTCAGCGAAAAACGTTGAAAATTCGCCGGAAACGAACTCAAAATGTGTGCTTCATTCGCTGAAATTTTCGTTTCGAGATATGAAGGAAAATATACTTTAGGGCGTTCTTCCGGTGTAATGAGATAATTACATAACATATCGGAAAATTAATGACCTGTTGATGGATCAAGGGAAGGATTATTTTACTTTAACAATAGAGCTCATATCAATTACCGGGCGGGAAATATCCTTTTGCAAGATCTGATTTCTGCCGCTCGCGCAACAAAGTTAGTAAGGACGGAATAATTTTCGATCAAATTTTGGTTTTTGCTTTTTAAAAGTCCTAGCTAATGTGGATTCACATTCCTTCTAACGAAACAGTGTGAGAGATGCCGAAGACAAGGAAAAGCGTTTGCGTAAACAAGGGAAAGGAAACCTTCGGGGACTTACACGTGCAGATATCGATCAAGAAATTACAACTTCAAACGGCGAAAACGCTTAGAAGAGATTTTCTTGCAGGCGATCGTCGGCAACAGTTGTTCGACCAACTTTTGCCATGATTCTTGTGAGTCCGGTTCTACGGGCTCGTCTTTGCCTTTGCCTTCAGTTTTCGCCCGGCTAGCACTAACGGTATCATTCTCCCATCGATTTTGTTCTTGATCACTAGCCGCAAACACATCCGCTTGCTCCTTCACGAATGAAATTGAACCCTTTTTCGTCTTTGAAGGGTTCTTGAGAACTTCGCAATAGCAAAAGGGCAAGAACTTTTGCGTTTTTTTCTTCAATGACATGGGATAGATATAGGCTATTAAATTTATAGTCTATAAATACTCGAAGTAGAACATCGACAAATCGAACAACATCGCGTCTGTCACGCGAGCTTTTAATGCAAATTTACTCTCGTGACAAAGTGTCGACAGGGTGTTGACAACTATCAATTAGAGATAATTAATGGAAAGAGACGTTTTTCGTTAATAACGTTGCTTAGAATCAATCTTTTTTCATGGAATTTTCTTTAAATGAAAGATTGCAATAATATCTATCTGAAAAAGCGAAAAACAATTGTTTTGAAAAATGATCAAATTTGGGGTACACTGATACCTTAAGGCAAGTGAGATAATTTTTTTCTAAGTCATATATTTAAGTCAAATAATTTTTTCTTCATTTCTTTTAGGTATTAAGAAAAGAGGATTGTAATCAACAAGAAGCAGAGAAATTACTTTCCATGGATGAACACAAAAGACCTTAGTTACAACTCCCATAAAGGCGACTATCACATGGTTACCGAGGAGGAGATGGAGGCCTATCGTATGAAACGACGCCAAGAGGATGGTCCAATGAAAGTCTTCCTGTAATCTTTCGTCATGTGACAGCAACCAATGAAATTATTGATATGGAAGAATGAAATCTGGCCATTGGCATTAACCAAGTAAATTCTTGTTTGTCTTGTGATATTGCCACTATAATGATGAATTGAGCATCCAACAAATGGCAGCTGAAAATGCGAGGCATGAAAGATCAACTACATGTATTGTACTTCAGTCATCTCAAAGGTGTCTGCAGACTCACTCAGAACTTAGATGACTTACATGTAGATGTATATTTTCAATTATGTACATAGACAAAATTATTGAGAATAACTTTTCTACAGACATATTACACGCCAAACTGAATCAGTGGTCGGTTCCGGCAATTATACTTTTTACAAAAAACGTGGATTACGAAGATGAAAAATACCTTAAAATTAAGGTCTTTATTTGTATTTTACACTCAAAACAAAAAAAGGACACCTTTTTTTAACTTCGACCCGCCGTTATGAAAACCTGAGAAAAGTGCCCCCTTTTCTCATAAAAAGCGGGACATTTTTAGGATTTGTCTTCGATATAAAGTGAACCAATTTTCTTGAGTAATATTTATATCTCACTATTCACAAAAAAGCAAGAAAGGAAAATTTCTCAAGTTTCTTCAGCTTTTTGCCTTTTTATACAAAGTCGAAAAAAGTTGACTTTGTAAACTTTCTTTGTTTCGACTTTTGGGCTGGCAGCTGTCAAGGTGACAGCTGTCAACGTTTAGTCATAGTCTCTCCACTATGATCAAACACAAAGTGTGCAACGCTTGTAAATTAACGTCAGGATTGCTCAGAATTTGCCGCCATTTTTTGACAGCTGTCAGTCGAGAGGCCCGAAGATTGGGATTCCCGCCTTTCTTTGACAACTGTCCGCCAAAAAGTCGAAACAAAGAAAGGTAAAAAAAAAGTCAACTTTTTTCGACTTTGTATAAAAAGGCAAAAAGCTGAAAAAACTCAAGAAATTTTCCTGTCTCGCTTTTTTGTGATTAGTGAAGTATAAATATTACTCAAGAAAGTTGGTTCACTTTATATCGAAGACAAGTCCTAAAATGCCCAGCTTTTTGTGAGAAAAGGGGGCACTTTTCTCAGGTTTTCATAACGGCGAGTCGAAGTTAAAAAAGGGTGTCCTTTTTTTGTTTTTGAGTGTAAAATACAAATAAAGACCTTGATTTTAAGGCATTTTTCATTTTTGTAATACACGTTTTTTGTAAAAAGTACAATTGCCGGAATCGACCACTGGTTAAACTGTTCTCTAGTGAGACATGCAGAGACCAAATGTTTGGATTTTCAACTGAATGTGCTAAAACACTATGGCAGTAAAACAATTATGTTAACCTAACCCTATTTAAGGACTAAGAAAGCAAGAACTGATACCTTTTTTAAGGCCCAAACCCAAAAAATGACACTCTTAGTATTCAAAGGAAAAACAAAATATTATTAAAGCATGAAAAGGAAAACTTTATTTTTTTCTGTAACATTGGATGATCATGAATGAACGACAGTCTGAGTCATATACCCTCATCCCAGAGGTTTTTCTTGATTTTTCTCTGCATGATCTGCGATGAGAGAACCAGCTCTCATCTCATTCAGAGAAAAATAAAGAAAAAAACCTCTGGGACCAGGGTAACAGTCATATTAATAATGTGGCGTTTTTACACTTCAGTATTAAGTAATACAATTTAGGTACCCTATCTAAGGACCATACCAGGAACACAGCAAAAAAAGGGCAAGAAAAGATACCCTATTTAAGGACCGAGACACTCAAAACCCATACCCTATTCCGTGGCATGTACCTTTATAGCCCATATATGGTAGTACCCCCGATCCCTCCCCTCCCCTCACCTCCCCCACCCAGGTGATGAGTGAATGCTGTCTTGTATGTATATTTCTTAGCAAAGAGTATTATTCGATTTGCAAAATGAAGAGTGAATAAAAGAAAATTGAAAAAAGGTATTGATCTCTTGACCAATGACTTGAATCAAAGAATGAAAAAACCAAACCAAATTTAACTTTATTCAACAAGTAATTATCTGTATAAATGTGCAAGCTACAAGTTAGAACACTTCAGTTTTAGTTCATAATTTCAAAGTTTGCCACAAAGATTCAAACTGAATTGTTAGTAATCTCATTTTTAGGCAGAGTCTAAAAAACGGTTAAAGGTTTTAGAGGCAAATGGTTAACATGAAGCACGGCAAACATCAAAGGAGCAAACAAAGATGTCAAGATTTATGTTGGAAGGTCCATGATCATGCACAATCTTTTGTTTCACGCTTAGTCACCATACACTATGCATGAATGATCATGTTCGGCATGAAAAAATAATGCACTCTATAAGCAGGGTTTGTATGGGGCCTGGAAAGTCCTAGAATTGCCGGTCCTGGAGAGTTCTGGAAATCTGTTAAACTCAACTAAAAAAATATGAAGTGTATGGAAGACAGTAAGGAGAATTAACATTGAGATCTAGGGAGTGTAGGAGTTAGTGTGAATTTAAGAGCCCTTGAAAAATCAATCTGAGTCCTAAGAAAGTCCTGGAAATTTGTTTGTGAAAAAGGGTACGAACCCTATGTGTTGCAATTATTACTATTATGAATTATGTAACCAAAATGTTTCTATTGCTTAGTTCCTCAATACGGAGTAAACAACTATTTTGTTTTGAGCACAGTAAGACCAAAAAAAGCAAACAAAAGCCTTCACCTAAGAAATTGGTCAGGTTTCATAACCATTTGCCTCTATTAACCAGAATCAACATAACACTAATAATTGTTATTTTGTATTTGTTATAAATCTGTAACAAGATAGCTTCCCAAGTTATAGGGGTGACTATTAAGGATGTTTTACCACTGTTTTCGTTAATACGAGACTTTCAAAAACAAAACACCCATGGAAACATTTCCAAAATTTCTGTCAATCATACATGTTATCGACAGATCAGATCGAAATCCAACAATCACAGCCTGCTAGCATGACGTAAAGAAGGTCTGAAGGTCACACTTGTGGCTGTGATTGGTGGATTTCGGTCCGATCTGTTGATAACACGCAAGACTGGCGGAAATTTTGGAAACGTTTCTGCGGGTGTTTTATTTTCCAAAGTCTCGTATCAACGAAAACGGTGGTAACTATAAATTGCGATATTATTGTGATAGTGTAGGTACTATTGCAAAAGTGTTGCGATAGTTTTCAGGAATGTCTGTATCTACTTGATACCTTACACTTAAGAGAAATATGTCAGTAGTAGTAGTCAATACAGGTACTGAGGAACACAATGGATGGTGCGACCCTACTGGTGGTTCAAGAATCAAGACGCTAAAAATGCTAGGTGCAGTAGGTGGATTGTTTTTAGTTTCTTTTTTAGTTTTACCGGGTGGAAAAAGGTGTCTTTATCCAATCAAGTTACAATGTTAGAGGTATAAAAACTATCGACGGAAACTATCGATAGCTCGCTACACTATCACAATTGTTATCAATATTTCATTTTCACTATCGATCCATTGCTATCGAAGCATTAACATCGCGATGCATTGATAGTTCGATGTATTGTTACACCCTTACCAAGTTACCTTTAGTTATACTGTTGAATAATCAACCTTTTAAAGACCTGTATTTTTAAGACCAAAAATCTGAAGGTCCTATTGTTTGGTGAATATCTATTTGTAAAATTATCCTCTTCTCAAAAAGACAGGCTTTCAAAAAATAATGATAAATATTTAACCCTTAAAGTGCATATGAAGCGAAATCAGTTTTTCAGTAGTTTGAAAGTTCAACATTTTAAAGACACTATTCTAAAGTTTGAACCATGTTTGAAAAAAATTGGCGATTTTATAACACCTGAAAATTGTGCGATTTTGCTCTCAAAAATGGTCTTCGAATCGCGCGGCCAAAATGTCCTGATGACGTAGTGTTGTGGACAAGACTACGAGATTGCAATACGATACAGCGTGTATTGGCTATTCACAACATCGATATTCTCGTCGTCATTTGACGATTCAGAGAAATCACTCAATTCAGAATCGCTGGACATGTTGTTTAGCCTCAAAAACCCTTCTTTGTGATTAATTCTGTCCACAAAACTACGTCACGAGATGAAATTGCACAATAGAATCTCGTCCCAGTCCCCTGACCATTTCTTGACAAAAGTTGAGCAGTTTTCAGCGCCAAAAACATGACTAAATTTTTATTTTTGAGAACTTTAACGTTTACAATCAATTTGTTGATATATTGGACGGTAAAATTATGCAAAAAAAAATTCACTTCATATGCACTTTAATTTCAAATATACTTGTCAGTAACAAGTTTTTTTAAATTTTATATATTAGCTATTAAATATGCTTTAAACTGCATCCACTGCAGATATTCAACTAGTTCAAAATACATAAAGATTTTTTTTAACGGAATACAATATTGGAACTTGGTTTTTTATGGTACACTGTTCTTCCTCAGCAGTTTTCTACAGTGCAGGATCAAAAAGTAATAAGATTTAATATTAATACTTTTTATTTGGCACTTGCCTTGGTTTCATACAATGCTTCTTCCCAAAATGAAACTTATTGAACTCCTGGAAAGTTACAGTTAAAAGCTGAAAAAGTTATGAGATTTCATATAACAGCCAATTATGTTGCTTGTCTCTAAACCTTGTTCAAAAATACTCTGCCAAGTTTTTGGACACTCTTCTCATTGTTTGAAAAAATCCATGTAAATGAAACAATAATTGTTATTTGAGACTGCTTTATAAAATTTGAAACCAACAACTTTAAGCCACAACATGGATTAATTTTGCTTTGAATGATATTGAACCAACAATAATTTATTGTTAGTCCAAACTTGAGTGCAAAGTGTCAGAAAATCTATAAAGCACCTAACACAGACAATATTAGGACTGTGCTGTAAGAATTTTCATTTGTAATGTACCGGTAATCAAAAAATTAAACCAACTATTTATTGTACAAACTCGTAAGTCACAGATATTTTGCAAAGCACCTTACAGAATGTACTAATCTGTTTTGAGAATTTTCTACTGTATTCCAATCAGTTCTGTAATTGGTGGGGCTTTCACCATAAGTTCATCGTATTCCTTGTAAAATTTCTTTAGCTGTCCAAGATATGTTGCCTCGTTGTATGGCAGGCCATTGTTTTTGAGGTAGCCAGATATAACTGGTTTGATCTTCAGACACATGTTGTCAGACAGGCGTGGGAATAAATGATGTTCCACATGACAGCTGATGATAGAGTGACCAAAAGAGTAATCAAGAAGTAGATTCCTGGGAAGATTAAGGGCTGCTGATGCTAACTGATAGAGTCGCTTGGGACGCTTCTCGACATCATACATCGGCAAGCCAATGTGTTGGAATATATTTACATGGATATATGGAATAGCAAATACAGAACGAACAGTAAACATGCACAAGATGGTACCTAAGAATGACAAACCTGCAACATATCGGAACATACAGAAGTGCATGATGTACCCAGCTGACGTTACACAAAGGAGCCTAGCTATTGACCACCAGCGTCCAGCTAGCAGAGATACACCAATTGGAGTGTTGAAAAGGGTAAAAATAGTGGAGCAAAGAACAGGTATCTATTGCGATCCAAGAAGGGTGCACGCCAAGAACTAGAGTCGCCCAAGCCAATCACATCTGTGTATGGATGGTGTACTTGGTCTCATGGCTAGCTTCTTCTGTAAAACCTCCCCAGATCTCAACAAAGAACACAGTAAGAAGACGATTCCAGAATGGTGATGAGCCTACCAGTGCATTATGGATAGCTGCATGTGCAAGCTTCACAGTAAATGTGGCGTGAATGTAAGCAAACAAGACATAACCAATCATAAATAAGGGAATACTGTCAGATCCAATCAGAAGGTAACTAATGGGAAGGAGAGCAAAATTGGCACACATGATGGCCAGGTCAACGCCGTAAAGGTCCCACCATGAAGAGCGAGAGATCTCATCTTTGACTAACAAGTTCAATTCAGTCATTGATGGCTTGTTTGGCAAGATGTCTTCATCCTTTTTGTCATCATCAAGTAAAAGATCATCAACAGCAGCAGCCTTTCCATATGGAGGCATGACTCACATCTATATGGACCCTACTGTCTGTACATTAATGATGCCAGATTTCTAAAAACAGTAAAACAAAATTTGCTTTCAGTCACCTGCAATCAAGCAACCTTCACTATTAAAGAGTTTTGTTTTGCTCACTTTTATTATGGACTGAAATAAGTTTGCTCCTTAAAGCTTTAAGCCTCATTGGTTCTTTTGTTTTCAGTTCACAATGCCCAGGACTTGGGGATGGCAGCAACTCCCCCATGAAAATGATCAAGGTGCTTGTTAGAACCCATTTTGGAGGTGTGGCACAGACTCATTTTCACAGGGATCCCAATTCTAGGGACCTGTTCACATGGAAGTGGGGGACCCCTGAGAGGTAAGTACATCACCTACCCATGGTAAAGAAATACTTGTCGTCACATGCAATCCCGGGGATGCAGGGTGAGGTCCAAAATGCAACCACTTGGTCCCTAAGCAGGCACACAAACAAAGAACTATTGTTTGTTCTGATGAAGCTGCTTTTCGCTTCAATGCTGTTGTTGCAGGAAAAACTTAAGTTTGATTCCACTGATGTAGCCTGACTATCTGATTCCACAGCACTGTCAATTTCATCAGCATTTTGGTGGCTTTGGAGGCGAAATCGTCAAAGTAACTCCCCCCAGTCAGGTGATTTGATTACCCCGGTTAGGCAGGTTATATTACCCCACTCTGCAGCTTTCACATGGATAAAACTTACCCCACCGAAGCGGGTTACCCAGACAGGCTGACCGGGTTAACAGCCTTTGTGGGGTACCCCACCTAACATGTGAACACGATCAAGAAGAAAAGAGAGCTCAAGGAAAGATTGGTTAGCCCAGCAGGGGTGGGGAGCAGAGTCCTCCTTTTCCACGTGAATAGGCCCTAAAACAGCAAATAATGAAGCTGTCACTGACAATCTGCAAGATCTCTAACATCAGCTATTCCCAGGTGCATATGGCATGGGGAGTCCTCCCTACCCCCGCCCCCGGCAACCAAGGCATGCTACACACTGTACCTTCTGCAAAATGATCTCAACTTAAAGCTGCTCTTGAAAGACTAGACAATAATTCAATTATTACTGTATTATTAATTATTATTTTTGCATCTTCTCTTAATTTCCTTGTCACACAAGTCACAAGAAACATTGCATTGTGTAACTTAACTGACCTAAAGTGAGCATGACTTGCAACATTTTTGTTGCATAAAAATTAGAATATTTTATTGCAGTTATGAGCAGTTTGAAATACAAATGCATTTGTCCATTCACCTCACTTGTATGCCTTTAAACAAAACAAATATTTGACTGCAGACTCAACTGTAATAGCAGCTATCAATTTCTACTTTTTGCACCAATGATGATGGTAACCCCAAGAAAAAATTAGGCCAAATACAGTATATAGGTCAGTAAACTTACTGACAGAACCAACCTGTTAAGAATTGTAATTATTGTTTGTGTTAAAGAAATTAGCATTTCAAATTGCTCAATATTAAATTATAGATAAATTGTCCAAGATATCAAAATGTGAATTAATAGATTTCAAAATTTGACTAGCATTAGTTTGTTCATTTTTTATAAATCCTCCGGTAGAACTCTGAATACAAGCTTCCAAAATTAGCCTGAATGTGAATTTCAGTCTAGAAAACAGTTCCAACAATTTTAAACTTGATTACCACAGGATAAATTGTCACTATAACTTATGGCTTACGCATGGCATGGCATAACAAGCTACAATCCTCGACAAAAGTCTTGGCACGCTTGCCCACTTTTGCAGTATTTGTCAAGGAAATTTATCAGTTCGCCCCCCTCCCCCCAATTCAATGTTGTTTATCGTGATGAAGTTGTCATTGCTCGTTTCCAACATTGTCAGGGGGGAAGGGGGTCCCTTATTCCAGTGATGCCATTAGTTATTGTTTGCAAAATAGCTTGTCAACGCATGTTCCAGTTACCTGATCCAGGCGTGCCAAGGACTTTTGTCGAGGATTGTATTTGCGTGACTTGAAGAGACTATGATATGTTCAGTGGGAAAATCAGAAAAAGGACTCCCTGATTTGTTTTATTTCGTGATGACATTGACTTCGGAGGCACAAGTAATGCTTTAGGTTGTTTAATTTTTCCTGTTCATTACGGTTTTGTACATTTTGCGAAAGCATGTCAAGGGGCATTGATGCTGGCTTGGCTTCCAAAGATTAGGTCGATCAAAATCTTAAATGAGAAAGGCATTATTCTTCCTGTTGTAAGTTTGATTTTTCAGCGTGCCATAACCCCGATCGCAGATAAAAAAAAGACAGTAAATTCCTAGCAAAGGGATGTCATTTATTTTAACAATAACAACAGGTAATACTTGTTAAGAAACTTGATTGAGTTTCACAACCAAACCGGAAGTGCCCTTACATTGTGACATTTCTCGCAAGCTTTCGTGTCATTTTGTGTTCAATTTCGAGCTACCTGCCTCGTTAAGCTAACTCAAATTAATTCAAATGTTATTTAGAAGGTTATTGACACTTCAGAATGCTAAATTACCCTATATTTAATAGCTTTTCAACAGTACTCAACGGCAAGTGAGAGAAAGATTTATTGTGAACCAATTACTTTTCCAATTATTTGCCGAGTACTGTTGAAACACCTATAAAACCTTTACAATTTGGCTTAAAAACACTTTATAACATTAGAGATCACTGTTTTGAACCTATATGTACGGTTTTCTAGGAAACATGACTGAGAATACGACCAAACAGCCATTTTTTTTCGGCCGAGTACTGTACATGAGTAGTGTTGACACAAAAAATAGTATTAACTTCCGGTTGTACGAAAAATTACTTGTTGTCCAAAACGAATTTTGCGATGCAGGGTCCATATGTAATATACGTTACACGATAAACAGGCCTTTGACATTCGTTTTCTAGAGAAGCAGCCGAGGAAGACAACGGCATTGTAGTTTTGCAGCTGTTTTCAAGTTTTCACGGCAAAACGCAGCGCCCTTAATTAGCTTTATTGGCTGACTCCTTCTTTTTTCCCGATGCTTCAAATTCTTAGAAAGTAGGTTTCATCTCAATTCGCTGACTCAGATTAACACAATTAACGTTTACTCTACTGAAATAAAGATGAGATGCACTCTGAACTTATTCCAAATTAAATGTTTTAATGTAGTTGCTCTGATGACGATCAACCACTCCTCCCCTCCCCACATGACGCTTTCATACCGACCTTGTAGCTCCCCCCCTCATTGCCAACATCACCCACAATTATTTTGAAGCTTTAACTAACTATACGAACTATTGCAATCATCAAATCGGTAAAGTTCACTTCTACTATAAAGCTAGAGAATCGCAAGTTCGGCTGTATAACAGTTTCCACCAAAATACAATCCTCGACAAAAGTCTTGGCACGCTTGCCCACTTTTGCAGTATTTGTCAAGGAAATTTATCAGTTCGCCCCCCTCCCCCCAATTCAATGTTGTTTATCGTGATGAAGTTGTCATTGCTCGTTTCCAACATTGTCAGGGGGGAAGGGGGTCCCTTATTCCAGTGATGCCATTAGTTATTGTTTGCAAAATAGCTTGTCAACGCATGTTCCAGTTACCTGATCCAGGCGTGCCAAGGACTTTTGTCGAGGATTGTATTTGCGTGACTTGAAGAGACTATGATATGTTCAGTGGGAAAATCAGAAAAAGGACTCCCTGATTTGTTTTATTTCGTGATGACATTGACTTCGGAGGCACAAGTAATGCTTTAGGTTGTTTAATTTTTCCTGTTCATTACGGTTTTGTACATTTTGCGAAAGCATGTCAAGGGGCATTGATGCTGGCTTGGCTTCCAAAGATTAGGTCGATCAAAATCTTAAATGAGAAAGGCATTATTCTTCCTGTTGTAAGTTTGATTTTTCAGCGTGCCATAACCCCGATCGCAGATAAAAAAAAGACAGTAAATTCCTAGCAAAGGGATGTCATTTATTTTAACAATAACAACAGGTAATACTTGTTAAGAAACTTGATTGAGTTTCACAACCAAACCGGAAGTGCCCTTACATTGTGACATTTCTCGCAAGCTTTCGTGTCATTTTGTGTTCAATTTCGAGCTACCTGCCTCGTTAAGCTAACTCAAATTAATTCAAATGTTATTTAGAAGGTTATTGACACTTCAGAATGCTAAATTACCCTATATTTAATAGCTTTTCAACAGTACTCAACGGCAAGTGAGAGAAAGATTTATTGTGAACCAATTACTTTTCCAATTATTTGCCGAGTACTGTTGAAACACCTATAAAACCTTTACAATTTGGCTTAAAAACACTTTATAACATTAGAGATCACTGTTTTGAACCTATATGTACGGTTTTCTAGGAAACATGACTGAGAATACGACCAAACAGCCATTTTTTTCGGCCGAGTACTGTACATGAGTAGTGTTGACACAAAAAATAGTATTAACTTCCGGTTGTACGAAAAATTACTTGTTGTCCAAAACGAATTTTGCGATGCAGGGTCCATATGTAATATACGTTACACGATAAACAGGCCTTTGACATTCGTTTTCTAGAGAAGCAGCCGAGGAAGACAACGGCATTGTAGTTTTGCAGCTGTTTTCAAGTTTTCACGGCAAAACGCAGCGCCCTTAATTAGCTTTATTGGCTGACTCCTTCTTTTTTCCCGATGCTTCAAATTCTTAGAAAGTAGGTTTCATCTCAATTCGCTGACTCAGATTAACACAATTAACGTTTACTCTACTGAAATAAAGATGAGATGCACTCTGAACTTATTCCAAATTAAATGTTTTAATGTAGTTGCTCTGATGACGATCAACCA
>JAHPZR010001848.1:0-30000 GCA_019787425.1 Platygyra sinensis
CTGTACAGACTTCACATTAGTTGTTAGTTATTTTTTTATCGGCTTAAATTATGAATACACAGAAGAAAAACAAATACTAATTTTCAACCTTACTAATTTTGATCCAAACTTAATTTTTGATAATCATGTTCTAGATACAGTTTCATCATGCATGTCACGTTTAGCTCAGATCAATAGAGTTAAGTACTCTTTTGACAAACAGTCCTTAATCATTATATAAACTCACTTGTTTTCAGTAAACTATTTTATTGCTCATGCATTTGGAGTAACACTTCTCAAACAAATGTAAAAATGTTACAGGCAGTCCAGAATTTTGCCTGCCGCATAGTAAGTGGAAGAAGGAAATACGATCACGTGTCTTTAGCTTTAAAAGGAAATGCGCTGGCTGCCAGTGAAGGAGCATCTTTACTACCGTGATGCCGTAATGTCATTTAAGTGTCTAACAGGATGTGCTCCTGGATATTTATCCACACAATTCATTAGATGAGGTGATGTCACAAATCGCAGAGCGAGAAGTTCTCAAATGCTTAACATACCTCGCTTTAGAGCAGCAAGTGGCCAAAGGACTTTTTTCCATAGAGCAGTTACCTTATGGAATTCTTTATAATATCTAATGATCTTAAACTTTGTGAATCTGTTACTGTGTTTAAATGCCGCCTTAGGTCTCACCTCTTAACTAACTTTAGCAATTCCGCTATTTAATGTCATTGCTCTATTTTAAGTCTGATATATAATTTTTAGCCTAATTGTATATTAATTAATTTTTTTTACCTTAACTGTATTGCCTCTGAAAATCCTCTTTGGGGAAGTGGTAATAAAGTATGTATGTACACATGTAATGTTAAAGGTAACCTCCACTCTTAAAGCAAATGGATCTTTAATTGTAGAAAATACTGTCTTATTTCAAGTTTCAGTTGAAAGCTCAGCGATGAGGTATCAGTATCAGTGTCAGGTGACAGTGGGACTGTCACCTTGAGTGGTCAGGTTGGAGGAAGGGCCCCACATCTTTTTATAGTTATATGTTGGATAGTATGTTGGACATATAGTCAGTGGGGACTGTCACTTTGAGTGGCAGGGGTGGAGGAAGGGCCCCACATCTTTTTATTGTTACATATGTTGGGTAGTATGTTGGACATACATGTATAGCCAGTGGGGACTGTCACCTTGAGTGGCCAGGTTGGAGGAAGGGCCCCACATCTTTTTGTGGGCGACAAAAGGAGCCCGCAATCCAAATCTCAATGTTGCTTTTACAAATGCATGCGCCGCAGTTGTATAGTTTGGCCCTGACTCGATTTTGCCGAAATCTTGAGTCTTCCACCACGAATGCATGGAATGCAAAGAATGCTATTTTCTCACGCGCATCACGTGTAACATTTGGACCTTGGATCACGTGAAGGTCATGCAAAGCAGCTGCGCCGACCAATCCAAATCGAGCGTGTCAACTTGGATTCGACTTTTCTGTTCATGTTGTTGCGTTGTATGCCATTTCCTGGCCATACTCCGTCTTAATCGAGAGAAGCAACTGTTCGTCCTTAACTTAAATCGCGGAGCGTCAGAATTATTTGCCCTTGAGCTGACAAGCGTATAGTGTGAGATCGCGTTCTTTAATTTCATAGAAGCGTGGAGCGAAAGCTGTTCGTCCTTGACGTAACAAGCGCATGGTCTGATATCGTTGTCTTTGATATTTTTCTATGTTATGATTTTAAATAAATCACACTTGCGTTAAATCAATCATTTTGACTCGATCAATATGCACACTTTATAACCTAGAGTGCTTTTATTTACGCCGTGAAACATGCAGCAACAATTACAGCATATTACTAAATCTAAGGAAAGCAAACAATGGGATTAGTGTCTCGTGGAATTCTCTAGTGTTATTGTTTTGTCAAATCACTCTATTGTTACTGTCAAAATGGAGGAAAAAGTGAGTAAAACCTTGGGTGGGGGGGGGTGGGTGCTCATGGACAAACAAAATCACCCAACCTTTCCCTATAGGCCCCCAAATCTTTAATTCCCCAAATGGGAAACAAAAAAATCCTCGCCCGCATTTGCTAACCTTTGGTTATTACTAGTTATAGTTATATGTTGGATAGTATGTTGGACATATAGTCAGTGTGGACTGTCACTTTGAGTGGCAGGGGTGGAGGAATGGCCCCACTTCTTTTTATTGTTACATATGTTGGGTAGTATGTTGGACATACCTTTATAGCCAGTGGGTACTGTCACCTTGGGTGGCAGGGGTGGAGTAAGGGCCCCACATCTTTTTATAGTTGTATGTTGGATAGTATGTTGAATGTATAGTCAGTGGGGACTGTCAGCTTGAGTGGCAGGGGTTGAGGAAGGGCCCCACATCTTTTTATAGTTGTATGGTCACGGCCAGTAAACTGGTACCGTAAGTGAGACATGTGATGAACATGTGAGCACGTGAGCAGGCAATGTAGACTTTGGTATTTCAATGTGCTCTTGATCTCAGAGGTAGCATTGATTCTTTCGTCGTGGATTTTGAGGCTTAGTAGTACCATATTCAATAGTCCTTTCCAGTATGATGTCATTTAAACGTTCGTTCGGGCATTTAAACGTTCGTTCGGGCATTAAACTTCTATGGAAACTGGCGCCGTCATGCAACGCAATCTTCAATCAGACTGGTATGGACTTTGTCACTGAAATATCTTTCTGTAAAACCCCGGTTGTTGATAAAAAAAGGTTGGTTTTTAGAGGTTGAGTGTCAGCAAGGAAAATCATAAACATTAATACAGCGTCAAACGCACTTTCATAATCTTTGATTACTACTAGTTATAGTTGTATGTTGGTTAGTATGCTGGACATATAGTCAGTGGGGTCTGTCACCTTGAGTGGCAGGGGTGGAGTAAGGGCCCCACATCTTTTTATAGTTGTATGTTGGATAGTATGTTGGACATATAGTCAGTGGGGACTGTCACCTTGAGTGGCAGGGGTGGAGTAAGGGCCCCACATCTTTTTATAGTTGTATGTAGGTTAGTATGTTGGACATATAGTCAGTGGGGACTGTCACCTTGAGTGGTAGGGGTGGAGTAAGGGCCCCACATCTTTTTATAGTTGTATGTTGGGTTGTATGCTGGACATATAGTCAGTGGGGACTTTCACCTTGAGTGACAGGGGTGGAGTAAGGGCCCCACATCTTTTTATAGTTGTAGATTTAGTAGTATGTTGGACATAGTCAGTGGGGTTGGTCACCTTGAGTGGCAGGGGTTGAGTAAGGGCCCCACATCTTTTTATAGTTGTATGTTGGATAGTATGTTGGACATATAGTCAGTGGGGACTGTCACCTTGAGTGGCAGGGGTGGAGTAAGGGCCCCACATCTTTTTATAGTTGTATGTAGGTTAGTATGTTGGACATATAGTCAGTGGGGACTGTCACCTTGAGTGGCAGGGGTGGAGTAAGGGCCCCACATCTTTTTATAGTTGTATGTTGGGTTGTATGCTGGACATATAGTCAGTGGGGACTGTCAGCTTGAGTGACAGGGGTGGAGTAAGGGCCCCACATCTTTTTATAGTTGTATGTTGGGTTGTATGCTGGACATATAGTCAGTGGGGACTTTCACCTTGAGTGACAGGGGTGGAGTAAGGGCCCCACATCTTTTTATAGTTGTAGATTTAGTAGTATGTTGGACATAGTCAGTGGGGTTGGTCACCTTGAGTGGCAGGGGTGGAGTAAGGGCCCCACATCTTTTTATAGTTGTATGTTGGGTTGTATGCTGGACATATAGTCAGTGGGGACTGTCACCTTGAGTGACAGGGGTGGAGTAAGGGCCCCACATCTTTTTATAGTTGTATGTTGGGTTGTATGCTGGACATATAGTCAGTGGGGACTTTCACCTTGAGTGACAGGGGTGGAGTAAGGGCCCCACATCTTTTTATAGTTGTAGATTTAGTAGTATGTTGGACATAGTCAGTGGGGTTGGTCACCTTGAGTGGCAGGGGTGGAGTAAGGGCCCCACATCTTTTTATAGTTGTATGTTGGGTTGTATGCTGGACATATAGTCAGTGGGGACTGTCAGCTTGAGTGGCAGGGGTGGAGTAAGGGCCCCACATCTTTTTATAGTTGTATGTTGGGTTGTATGCTGGACATATAGTCAGTGGGGACTTTCACCTTGAGTGACAGGGGTGGAGTAAGGGCCCCACATCTTTTTATAGTTGTATGATTTAGTAGTATGTTGGACATAGTCAGTGGGGACTGTCACCTTGAGTGGCAGGGGTGGAGTAAGGGCCCCACATCTTTTTATAGTTGTATGTTGGGTGTATGTTGGACATATAGTCAGTGGGGACTTTCACCTTGAGTGACAGGGGTGGAGTAAGGGCCCCACATCTTTTTATAGTTGTATGTTGGGTAGTATGTTGGACATATAGTCAGTGGGGACTTGTCACCTTGAGTGGCAGGGGTGGAGTAAGGGCCCCACATCTTTTTATAGTTGTATGTTGGGTTGTATGCTGGACATATAGTCAGTGGGGACTTTCACCTTGAGTGACAGGGGTGGAGTAAGGGCCCCACATCTTTTTATAGTTGTAGATTTAGTAGTATGTTGGACATAGTCAGTGGGGTTGGTCACCTTGAGTGGCAGGGGTGGAGTAAGGGCCCCACATCTTTTTATAGTTGTATGTTGGGTTGTATGCTGGACATATAGTCAGTGGGGACTTTCACCTTGAGTGACAGGGGTGGAGTAAGGGCCCCACATCTTTTTATAGTTGTAGATTTAGTAGTATGTTGGACATAGTCAGTGGGTTGGTCACCTTGAGTGGCAGGGGTGGAGTAAGGGCCCCACATCTTTTCATAGTTGTATGTTGGGTTGTATGCTGGACATATAGTCAGTGGGAACTGTCACCTTGAGTGGCAGAGGTGGAGTAAGGGCCCCACATCTTTTTATAGTTGTATGTTGGATAGTATGCTGGACATATAGTCAGTGTAGACTGTCCTTTCAATTGGCAGGGGTAGAGGAAGGGCCCCACATCTTTTTATAGCAAATAAACTGTTGTATGTTGGGTAGTATGCTGGACATGTATGTGGGACTGTCACCTTGAGTGGCAGGGGTGGAGGAAGGACCCCACGTCTTTCTATAGTTGTATGTTGGATAGTATGCTGAACATATCGTCAGTGGGGACTGTCATTTTAAGTGGCAGGGGTGGAGGAGGGTCCCACATTCTTTCAGACCAACCCCTATGCAGAAATAGCTTCCTCAAAAAAAATTGAAAATTTTAATTTTTTATGTTTTATTTTTTTACTTGATTTTTATGGTCCAAGATGGTTCTTTATAAAAATTCGTAACTAATTTCAGACTTTATCTTTTTCAGCCAGATTTTCAGGACAGGCTGCAATAAGGAATATTTCCCTTTTTAATTTACCTGGAAAATTTAAAAACAGTTCTTCTTCAAATATGATTACTTAATTATGCTAATTTATTCCAGTTCACATCTTTTTTTCACAGGTGCTGTGGGTTTCCATGAGATATTTTTTTCGTTGGGAAGCCCATTCTGTACACTTCAAATACATGTGCTTGCCGAGATATTTTAATAAACATGCGATATGATCAGTTTTGTCTATATTTGCTCTATAGAGTTGAATTAAAAGAAAAAGAACATTACTTTATTTCGCTATCAAGCTTAGCTTGTGGGAAATTTATTTCATTGTGTACATGCACATGCTCATTTGTGCACACTAATAATGCAAAAATCATGGGCAGTAGGGATGCGCAATGCAATACTGAGGAATCAACCATGACTGGAAAATTAATCTGGCCTGATCGAACTTAAAATGTATTCCGCTAAATTAAAACTCTTAAAGTATTGAATAGTGAGAGTAGGTGATCTCTATTCGCAGGGCTCAAAAATGGTGCTGTCCCATTGTCCTGGATAAGTCAATTTTTCTTCTGGGAAAGTAACTTTTCATTCTCACTTGCCCAATGGGTAAGGGATCAAGCGGGTTGTCTGCCAGATAGCTCATTAAAATCAGACCAAGACTTGCCCAGGGCAAGCAAAATCTGGGAGCTGCTATTACCAAGGGTAAGCCAGATGGAATTCAAGTTTAATTCGAGCCTGGCGTGTGGCTCTGATTTCATAAAATAATTCACTGATGCCATTTTTTTTTTTGCAAAAATTTTTTTTCCATCAAAGAGAGACTAAAAAATCAACTAAGGAGCAAAGGACAAAAAAATTCAAGGTTGTTTTACAGTGAAAAGTTTGAGACACAACTATGAACTCCAAAAGAACATCTGATCATAAGTATTTGATGTGAGAATGATTTAAACTGAGCTGTGATGTTCCGATCTTCTTTCCATCATTTCAGTCTGGGTTCGGAAATATCCTTTATATCCTACATAACAACCAGGTTGGTCAACAACTCAACAGTTGCAAACACTCAAATTCTCCTTATTTGTTTCCTCTTATTTCAAATAGTAATAGTTCAGAGATTTCAATCCTTTATCAGTGTCTGGAAATTAAGAGAATTTCTTCTTATACCTCGCATTGTAAATGGTAATTTGAAGGGGAAAAATTTAGATTTTATGTACACCAGAGGTTAACTGACCTAACCAGGATAGCGCAATTGCGCTATCCTGGTTATAGGTCAGTTAACCTCTGTTGTACATAATTCACTGATAGGTAATAAAAGACTCTTTAAACTAATACAAGAGTGATTTGATGGCATTTTCTTAGAAGACCTTAGTTTGTCTTTTTTTAAAGCACAGCTTATAAAGCGTTACTTTGTTCCTTTATTTGATAGCTGTCATGGATCTGTAATACTGGATGTTACAAATTGTTTTTGATGAAAATCAAAGAACGATAGCACAAGCTTTCATCCTGAAACGATCCTTTGTTCACATGTTACATGTACCTTCATCAGCTAGTTTGGGACAACGGCTAAAAAGGCTACAACTCCCTTCAGGTGCCAGTGATCCCCCTCCCCCTTTTGTAAGCCCTTTTTAAGCAAACAACCTACATTGGGTGGCGAAAATGACAATCTGGTGAGTACCCTTACTTTGGCACAGTGCAACCCACTCCCCCCATTTGAAAATTCTTGGGTACGCCTGAGTTGGTCAAGCAGCACAAGTCCTTAGCTACCACACCTGGCTTGGCAATTTGATACAGTTCGGCAAAATATTGTCATTAATGGCTATCAATATTATTGAAAAGAGACGAGGCTTAAACGCAAAAGTGGATGACAAGCGAACTCCACTCATGCCACAGTGTTTAATTAGCTGACATTTTTCTTGACTCTTTTATATCTAAACTGATATATGTATATTCGAACTGTAAGACTTAAAAAATTGCATTTGATAAGGGCCACTAGATGACCCCGACACGTCATGTACTAGCATTCATTGTCTTTTAAAATTATTACTAGTTTAACATTTTTTTTTCTTATCTACAGGCTTGCATAAATTCAATCGTTGTGTTGATGTCTGGTAAGTGTGTCTTTTTTTATTTTACCAAGTAAAAGTACATTAATAAACTGTATACAAAATTCAAGTAACTGTCGATTGAAAGTTATGAGTACACATTACATCTTCAGGATGATCTAACATCCCCCTCTTTTTACTAGGTGCTGCTATATCGCAGCCGACTCCCACCACACCAGTTATTACACAGCCACCCAGTATTGGTAAGCTAATTATCTGTTGATTGCTAAGGGAAATTTCATTTAATATGACAAGGGGGATGTAGATATTGAAACTCGAAGCTTGAAATTTTAGCAGCCCCCCATGCTAGCAGTTCAATTTTTTAGGAGCTCCCCAGGGCTTGGTAGTCAAAAAAAAATTTCAAAGCCCCTTTCCTCCTCCAATTCCTTTGCTCTGTTATTGTCTCCAATGGTTTACACTAATATATATAGATTTAGGCCAGCCTAAAAGCATAGCTCCTTGGCTGGGTTGTTCAGTGCCTGATTAGGCTAACCCAGAAAAAAGTAGAATTTGAGTTTTGTAACTTTGAGGTGAGGTTTTCTGTTTATTGTTTGGCTTTCTGTTTTGAGTTTCATAATCACAAAAAAACATTTGTATAGAGGAAAAAGTTATAACTTGAATAAATTTTAATCCTGGGCTTGCGTTACCAGCTTCCAAACAATCCTGCCCTGTTTTCAACAAGTTATCCTTACTTGAGCCCGAGATCCAATCAAAAACCAGCATTTGGTCAGCGGTCAACTTCGTAAAAACATGTGACCTCGATGAGTTATATACTTGAGCCCGCAATATGGTCACGTGATACTGGTCAGTGGATACCTTGTTTCACAGGTGTCAATTGCTGTTGTCACGAAGCTCTCTAGAACCTCTAATTTCGTTGGATCTTGTTGGCACGAAGCTCTATTGTTTTAGGGCTAGGATCCATTGTTACCATTGTTTGTATATAATTTTCTCAACCAATCCTGTGAGACGTTCCGAAGAGCTTTGTGGCGGCCCGTCAATTGATCATAACATGGTTGTTCAATATCAAAGAAGTACACGGTAAATCAAGGCTGAGAAGCTTCAACTCATGGGTTTCCTTTTCTTTCCTATATGGGTATGGGGCTCCACTTGGCGGCCCTTCGGGCTGCCGGAGCTCCGCTATGACAGACTTAAGATCCCGTTGTGATGAGATCCCTGTCGAGTTCTCAAGTATTTATTGTCGCAGAGTGCCTAATCCTTTGCTTCATACATTAAATTGTTGAGTTGAAAAGCATCCAATCTGTATGATGATGTCATGTGCTGGTTTTGAAGTATACAAATTTTCAGAGCCCCCCCCCCCTCTCCTAGCCCAACAATTTTTTCAGAGCCACTCTTTCAGGTGTCAAAAAATTTTCAGACCCCTCCCCCCCCTCAATATCTTCATACCCCCTTGTCATATGAAATGAACTTTCCCTAAATATTCACTTTTTTCAACCCCAGGGTACACCTGAAGTTTCAATTCTGTAAATACCGGTATTATGAACATTTTCTTGTGTAAATGTCATGAATAATTACAAGAATTGATGTCTTCTAGCTTAGAAATACCATTAAAGAATAGGAATTTTAACTTCAGGAGCGAGAATAAAACCCACAATCAGCGATTTGTTTTCAGACTGTGGCGGGATGTTGAACAGGTCTTCGGGATCATTCTTGACTCCTGGATATCCTTCATCTTATTATGATGACTTGGACTGCATGTGGACTATACCTATCCCCGTCAACGGTTTTCTCTGGCTCGATTTTTTAGAGTTCGAAACAGAGTCGAGGTAAACCCTAGCTATAATTTTTGCAATTAAGTAACCATAATCAATCTTGAATTGCTGAGCGTATTTTCTAGTTTGACTTGGGCACATTGTTTTGCTTCTACTCAATTCTGATTGGTACAATTTATTTACATTTCCTGTGATCATTTGGATGTAATAATTATTTTCTGTCAGTACTAGTAAAAAGTATTTATCCTTGTATATAAACAATAGCCTCCATTTGGCATGAAAATTTGCTTGGATATTTGTCTGCAGCCATTATCTGTGAGCTTTGAGGAACAGATAATGTCCAAGGAAAAATATCCGAACATGTTTTCAAATTCAAAAGGAGGCTATTGTGTTTATTATCCTTCAAATATTTTTGCAACACACGCAGTTTTGAAAATTGGGGAATATTCTCTTGGACATTCCCCAGTTTTAGCTGGTACCAGTTTCAAGTTTTTAACATGTGTGGTAGAAGTAACCCCATGCTTGGCAGTGGTTATAATTATGTATTTTTCTGCTCTTGCATTGGTAGCCGGGACATGTGTTTCCGTGCTTGGCAGAACTTGCAAGTTTTTCCCGACACTTGGCAGTAGTTAAGAATCTTTCTCGTGCTAGTAGTTACAGTTTTACCCACCTTTGGCACTAGTTGGAAAGTTTTCCCTGTGCTTGGTAGTCGTTACAAGTTTTGCCTGGCCTTGGTATTGGTGTCATGTTTTTCCTGCACTTGGTAGTAGTTAAGAATTTTTTCCTTGCTTGGTAGTAGTTGCAAATTTTTTTCCTGATGAGGCAAAACGAATAGACGATGAGCAAACTTTGGCGGAATTAGTAAGTTCGGCTCATCACCGTTTGCTAACAAAATGTCAGCTGGTGCAAATCAGTTACATTAAACGATCAAGTTAAATTGTTCTTGTTTGCAATGTACTAAACATCTTATTAACCAAGCTTAGTCAGTCTGTATGGGAGAATCTTGACCTCGGTCGTCCTCTACATACAGACCTCACCTTGTTTGGTCTGTACTCACGACTTTGGTCAAGATTCTCCATACAGACCTGCTGTTCGGTTAGTAAGTAGTTAAGCCTGAGCAAGTTTTAGAGCAATGGTCGAACTGAACAGATCTACACAGTTTTTTTTTTATGAAGCGTCGTCCTCAGTGCCGCTGTCATCATTTACTAAATGTCCCTAATTACAATTTTTCCCCAGCTTAGTACCAGTTGCAATTTTCCCTTGCATGACACCAGTTACATTATTTCACACCTCCCTGTTATCATTTTAGGCTATATCACTAGGGTCCGATTCAACTGTGCAAATTATCACAGCACGTTTATGCATAAATAACCTTGACATTTTGTTGTTCCTGCAGCTACGATTTTGTTGAGTTGACTGACAGCTCAGGGAGATTAGTAGACCGGCTCAGTGGCTCTAACTCTGGATTTAATATTATGGCTGGAGGCAACAAAACTAGGGTTCTGAACATTAGATTCACCTCTGACAGTTCTAATGTAAGGAAAGGTTTCTTTGCTCAATACACCATCACCTTTGGTGAGTAAATATTTTCATAATTTCCAAAGGGTAAAGTGTAAATGAAAGCAATTAGTAATGATAATAGGACTGAATGGAGTCCAATTTGGTCTTTAATCATACAAGTGATTAACAAAATCATATGACCACAATGTCCTGTTACCAATTAATAGTAACCATGCATTGAAATTTCCCAAAGTTTCATTTTAGAATTTTTTTCAATAGTTATAATTATGATTAAAAATAAAGAATAGCTGCAATATCGACTCCCACCACACCACACCAGTTATTACACAGCCACCCAGTTGAGCTAATTATCTGTTGATTACTAAATATTCACTCCTTTAACTCCCTGGGTACAGCTGAAGTTTCAATTCTGTAAATACAGTATTATGAACATGCATTCACTCCTGTAAATTTTAACTTCAGAGAGCGAGTAATAAAACCCACTATCAATGACATTTTGTTTTCAGAATGTGGCAGGATGTTGAACGGGTCTTCGGGATCATTCTCGACTCCTGGATATCCTTTATCTTATTACGATGACTTGGACTGCATGTGGACTATACCTATTCCCGTCAACGGTTCTCTCTGGCTCAATTTTGTAGAGTTCAAAACAGAGTTGAGGTAAACCCTAGCTATAGGTTAAAATACATGTATGATGAGAATTTCTTTGCAATTGAGTAAAACCATAATCAATCTTCAAGTACTGAGCATGTTTTCTAGTTTGACTTGGTCACATGGTTTTGCTTCGAGTCAATTTGGAATTGTGCAATTTATTTACATTTCTGAGTGTGATCATTTGGATGTACATGTACAATGTAATAATTTCTGTCAGCACTAGTAGAAAGTATTTACCTTCTTACTTTTGAACTGTGTATATGAACAATAGCCTCCATTTGGCATGAAAAGATGCTTGGATATTTGTCTGCAGACATTATCTGTTCTGAAAACTGTGAGCTTTGAGGAACAGATAACGTCCAAGGATAAATATTCAAGCATATTTTCAAAATCAAGTGGAGGCTATTGTGTTAGTTATCATTCAAATATTTTTCGCAACACATGCAGTTTTGAAAATTGGGGAATATCTCTCAGATATTCCCCAGTTTTAGCTGGGGAATATTACATAATTTACATGTTTAGGCCAACCTGGCGATGGATCATAAATAATTAGATATAAATTATAGATGTTATTTAATTTGCTTTTCCCGCACCTGGTAGTAGTTTCAAGTTTTTCCCTCGCTTGGTACCATGCAGTTACAAGATTTTAACATGTGCGGTAGAAGTAATAAGTTATGATTTCCCTCGCTTGGCAGTGGTTACATGTTTCTTTTCTGCACTTGCAGAACGGCAATGAGCTGAACTAACATCTACCAAAGTTTAAGTTTGGTCGTCCTCTTAACTGTTACTTTTTGTCCTCTAACAATATTTATTTATGAAAGTGCCAAAAACCTGATGAGGCAAAAAGAATAGACGAAGAGCAGAATTAAGTTCGGCTCATCAACGTTTTGCTAACAAAATGTCAGCTGGTGTAAATCAGTTACATTAAACGAGTTAAATTGTTCTTGTTTGCAATGTAATAAACATCTTATTAACTGAGCTTAGTCGGTCTGTATGGAAGAATCTTAACCTCAGTCATTGCGTTTGGTCTGTACTCATGACTTCAGTCAAGATTCTCCCATACAGACCTGCTGTTTGGTAAGTAAGAGCTACCATAGAATTCCGAAAGTAACGGCCCCCGTTACTTTCGAATTTTGCCGGCAAAAGGGGCCGCTACTTACGGGTAGCCGTTACTTTCGGGTAGCCGTTATTTTTGGAGAGGTAAAAAACGTTTGTAACTCGAAATGGTCTCGGACAAAGAGGGCACGTATTATGAAATTTAAAAGTCATTCCAGTAAACAAAACAGACTACCTTAGGTACGCTATACTTAAACGATTACTAAAACTGTACAGAACATTTTGACTCTTCACTAACAAATTAATTTCAATAAGTGTTGCACAAACGATTCTTAAACGTTCTTAAGTCAAGCATGTGCATGTGCTCCAAGATAATCTGAAAATTGTTACAAGTTCTATTTTTCTAATCTGAAGGATGAAAGATAATCGTGGTTTCATGACAAACTTTGGTGTTTTTCTTGTTTGAGTTCCTTCCCAAAGAAGAGATGTTATTTGTAATTCTCTCTTTCCAACTGAACATGTTACGTTAAATACGGTCACGGTACTCCTTAAGATTGCTTTGTAAGCCGACGGGAAGTAATGGTTGAAATGAAAATTAAATCGTACAACAGTCGCAACAGTGTTTTGTTACCGTTTTGGGGTATCTTTTTAAAATGCCGTTAATTTCGGGGTGCCGTTACTTTCGGGGGGATCGTTACTTTCGGGAATTAATAGGATGGCAAAAAAGTAACGTTACTTTCGGGTAACCGTTACTTTTGGGGGGGCCGTTACTTTCGGAATTGTACGGTAATTAGAAAAGACCTCACTTTTGGTTATTAAGTAGTTAAGCCTGAGCAAGTTCTTAGACCAATGGTCATACTGAACAGATCTACACAGTTGCAAACTTTTTTACAAGGTGTTGTCCTTGGCGTCGCCGTCATCACTTGCTAAAACTCCCTAATTACACATTTCTTGAGCTTTAGTACCAGTTGCAATTTTTTCCTTGCATGACACCAGTTGGATTATTTTACACCTCCCTGTTATCATTTTAGGCTATATCACTAGGGTCTGATTCAACTTTGCAAATTATCACAACACGTTTATACATAAATAACCTTGACATTTTGTTGTTCCACTTATAAATGAATAACCTTGACATTTTGTTGTTCCAGTTACGATTTTGTTGAGTTGACTGACAGCTCAGGGAGGAGAATTGTAGACCGGCTCAGTGGCTCTAACTCTGGATTTAATATACTTATAGCTGGAGGCGACAGAACTAGGTTTCTGAATGTTAGATTCACCTCTGACAGTTCTAAAGTAAAAAAGGGTTTCTTCACTCAATATATCATCACATTTGGTGAGTAACTATTAAATTTTTCATAATTTCTAAAGGGTAAAGTAGGCATCACAACTATATTATCCCGCTTGTAAGAACTGAGCGTTTTAGGAGAACTTTTATAAATTAGGATGCTTGTTTTTGTAGTTAGTTGTTAGCTGGATAGTTAGTTAATTAGTTGTCTGACTAACTCAATTATTCCATTGTAACTAAACACGTCTGTTGTTTAGAGTGTTTCCAATAAAGACCTTTATTATAAATAAAAGCAATTTGTCCAATTCGGTCTTAAATCATACAAGTGATTAACAAATTCGGATGACTGCGATGTCCTGTTACCAATTAATCGTAACTATTACAGTTTCCAAATTAAAGTTTCATTTTAAAAAATAATTTTTATTAGTAGAATTCTACTAGTATACTAATGCAAATGCTGCAATCTGATTGGCTGAGCTACTCGTACACTATCAGTCATTAGAGTACAGAGGCTGCCAGTCGTACACAAAATGCGTTGCTTTTATAGTTTTTCCGAAGTTTTGGAAGGAATTTTAGATGTAAACAAGTAATTAAATTCCTGAGAAGACTAAAAGAAGCACATTATATTTACGTTTTCTTGACTTTAAAAACTTGAAAATATTGAAAAAGCGGGTATGTGCGTAAACAACTGCAAATTTGCCAAGGACAGTTCGATACATGTAACTTTGTTTGAGGGTAAAGTTCAATAATGCACGGGAAAATCATTGGAAACCATCATTGTGTTAATTTCAGTTAGAATTCTACTAAAACAATTAGATTATTCGCTCTCAATTTCTATGAGTTGATAGTTGATTCAGCCTTCGACCTCATCAACTATCACCTCATAGAAATCTCGAGCTCATAATCTAATTGTTAATTAGTTATCGTAACTAAAAATAGAAAGAATAGCTGCTAATTATCACAGCCGACTCTCACCACACCAGTCATTACACAGCCACCCAGTATATCAATAAGCTAATTATCTGTTGATTGCACTGAAATATTCACTCTTCTAACCTCCAGGGTACAGCTGATAGTTTTACTTCCATAAATATTATGAACAGTTACTTGTGTAAATGTTAACTTTGGGAGCGAGGAATAAAACCCACAATCAATGGTATTTTGTTTTCAGAATGTGGCGGGATGTTGAACAGGTCCTCGGGATCATTCTTGACTCCTGGATATCCATTGTCTTATTATGATGACTTGGACTGCATGTGGACTATACCTATTCCCGTCAACGGTTCTCTCTGGCTCAATTTTTTAGAGTTCGAAACAGAGTCGAGGTAAACCCTAGCTATAATTAAATATGATGAGAATTTCTTTGCAATTAAGTAAAACCTTTATCAATCTTGAATGCTGAGCACATTATCTAGTTTAACTTGGTCACATGGTTTTGCTTCGAGTCAATTCTGATTTTTGCAATTTAGTTACATTTCCTGTGATCATTTGGATGTAATAATTTCTGTCAGTACTAGTAGAAAGTATTTACCTTCTTACTTTTGAACTGTGGATATAAACAATAGCCTCCATTTGGCATGAAAATATGCTCGGATATTTGCCCGCGGACATTATCTGTTCCATTAAAACTGTGAGTTTTGAGGAACAGATATTCAAGGACAATCATATTTTCAAATTCAAATGGCGGCTATTGCACATGTGTTAATTATCCTTTAAATATTTTTCGCAACTCATGCAGCTTAATCTCTCGGATATTCCCCAGTTTTTGCTGAGGAATATTACATTACGCGTTTAGGCCAACCTCGCGCAAGTGTAAATATTTGATGGATCATAAAGGAATTTATTTGTTTCCTAATAAAGAGTTTTATGCATTGCCCTGCCTATTTTATTCTTACCTAGAGCTTGGTGAACTTGGCAGTCTTAAATAAAAATTTGTTAGGTTTGTCTCAACCGTTAGGGGATTGGGTCAAAGGCCTATATATAGTTTGTTTTGGTGTCGCAAACATGGCGTATGTGATGTCGTAAACAAACAGTTTGATTTCAGATTTCAGATTTTGGTGGACCACCCCTGGGAATGTTAGTTTGTTGAGTTTGCCCACCTCCACCCCAACCTGCCTATCCAAATATCCAAGCATATTTTCAAATTCAAATGTAGTCAATTGTGTTAATTTTCCTTCAAATATTTTTCGCAACACAAGTCATGCAATTTTGATAATTGGGGAATATTCTCTCGGATATTCCCCAGTTTTAGCTGGGGAATATTTCATAATTTACATGTTTAGGCCAACCTCGGGAGAGCTGAAATATTTCATGGATCATTAATATAGATATAAATTATAGGTATAATATAGTTGCTTTTCCTGCACCTGGTAGTAGTTACAAGTTTTTCCCATGCTTGGTACCAGTTACAAGCTTTTAACGTGTGTGGTAGAAGTAACAAGTATTTCACACGCTTGGCAGTAATTAATATTTTTTTTCTCTGTTTGCATTGGTAGCGGTTACATGTTTCTCATGCGTGGCAAAACTTGCAAGTTTTTCCTGCACTTGGTAGTGGTTAAAAATCTTTCTTGTGCTCGGAAGTTACAGTTTTTCCCAGTTTGGTAGTAGTTACAAGTTTTACCTGCACTTAGTATTAGTGTCATGTTTTAAGAGTTTTAACTCAGCGCTTTATAATTGATACATAAATAACCTTCAGTTGACATTTTGTTGTTCCAGTTACGATTTTGTTGAGTTGACTGACAGCTCAGGGAGGAGAATAGAAGACCGGCTCAGTGGCTCTTACTCTGGATTTGTTGTTACTGCTGGAAGCGACACAACTAGGTTTCTGAACGTTAGATTCACCTCTGACAGTTCTAATGTAAAAAAAGGTTTCCTAGCTCAATACATCACGTTTGGTGAGTAACCTTTTCATAATTTTCAAAGGGTAAAGTTTAAAATAAAAGGAATTAATTGCCCCCACAGGGTTTTGGCCCAGAGGCCAAAACTGAAGGAGGCACCCTAGGGTCCCCCACGTGTATATGTTGCAGTTAATTTTTGGTTTCAGTTAATTTTATAATTTTACTAGTTAGTTTTTTTCTAACTAGGTGATTTTATTTTCAACTAGTTAGTTTTCTTCTAACTAGGTGATTTTTCCACTTTTTTTTTTTGGGGGGGGGGGTGGGTGGGGGGTGTTTCTCAAAAAGAGTAACACGCTCACCAGCAGCTCTAACCCTATACCAATTCCTAACCCTATTGACCCCCCTAACCCTATCCCTAATCCTATTGACCCCCTACCCATCCTAATCCTATTGACCCCCTGACCCTATCCCTAGACCTAGCTCCCCCCAGTTTTTTTTATTATTATTTTGCACTCACCTGGATTTGAACTCCAAACCTCTGACTTTGAAGTCCATCTTCATCTCCACTATGCCACACAAGCAATCGTTGCAAATTTGCTCATATTTGTTGGTCTAATAAGTTATTGGTCCCAGACTCACCCTTCCCCTTTGACACAAATTACAGGTGTAACCTGGTTTGGAAATTTCAACCCAGTTTGAAAAATATGAACCAGTTCAAAATAAAATCACCTAGTTAGAAAAAAAAACTAACTAGTTAAAATAAAATCACCTGGTTAGAAAAAAACTAACTAGTTAAAAATAAAATCACCTAGTTAGAAAAAACTAACTGGTTAAATTATAAAATTAACTGAAACCAAAAATTAACTGAAACATATACATACAAGGAATTTCAAGTAAGAAATGTGTTGGTAGTATGGGAAGTTTTCTGGACTTGATAAAACTAGGCGTGTACGGTGGTCTTGGGTAATGGTGTCGGTTACATGTAATTAGGTCGGGTTTTGCAATCTTCGAGAGGCATTTCAAGGTCAAAAATACACTCCAATTACATTTTGGACTGCATTACAATTACATCGCGATCAAATAAATTCGCTTCGAAATGACCGAGATTATGATCTAAAACAAATTGAAAACACTTTTAAAGATCCTGAAGATGAATTTCGGGAGAAAAACAGCTCAGAGGGTATCGTAGGAAGTTCTGAACTATACTAGAAGTTGCAACAAAATAGTTAAATACCCTTTCAATCGTCAGTTTTACCTTTAGCATCTTGTTTATTTGGATCGCTCATTTTTACTGAGTAATACGTGGCGTAGAGCCCATGTGATGGCTGGGTGGCTCATGCAGAGAGCAAACCATAATGAATTTCTGGCAATATTTCAAGGAATGGCTCTCGAATTTGAAAAAACTGGCTAGTTTTTTCAAATTTCAATTCATTTTCATCCTTGCTGTGCTAAGTGATCAAGGCAGCAATGAATGGTTTCAGTGTAGTGATAAAGTCCTTAAGGTAACAAAACTGCCTGATTATTTTTGGGTTTCCATTGATGCAGGAACATATTTCGGCATTGTAAAAAGACGCTAAAATACCGTGACAGTGCCCCTTTAAGGTATCAGCCAGGGTTCAGGACCGTCCGCGCGCGGATCCCTGTAGCGCTTTCATTTCTCTTATAAACCCCAACAAACCATACATTTTCTGAAAGCTTAATAGTTTCACTTTATGGCTCATTCCTTTAAAAATCTCAAAATCGTAAGAGATAGCGTAATTGAGACGTTTTTCGCGAAAGCATATGTCTGTGTAAATTCAACTCCAGTCCCGCTACGAATGAGCGGAAGCGAACGATAAACATCGCATTTGCTTCTTGACACGTTCTACTAAAAAACCGTGTCGGCGATTTTTGATACGTGCATTTGTTCTTTTGTGACAATAGGATAAAGTCAGAGGAGACAAATCATCAGCACTTCCTTTGAAAAAATGACGATTATTCGAAAACGGAAAAAGAAAACAAAAATCGCCGACACGGTTTTCGAGAAAAACTATCTGACAATAAGCTGGCCAAATTTCAGCTAAATCCGTTCAGGGGCTGGCGACTTGGAGTTAAAAACGTACGCATAACTTTCCAAAATTTTCGTTTCGAGAAAACAAGAAAAATAGATTTTTTGCGGCATCTTACCGCAACAGGATTATAACACCTAATCAGCCATTTTGATGTTTACCAGAGAGGGATCATCTTGCAATAACAATAGGCGTTTGACAGGTGATATGCAGCAGGCCAACTCTTTACGCGGGACGTGGCGGGAATATACTGCATTTTCCGGTCGGATGCAAATCACAAGTATCAGAGGTTAGTTAATTCAAAATTATCGTTCCACGTATACAGATCTTGCCGCAATCTCAAACGTTTCTAATTTAATCTTCTTCGCAAGATAACAGTTGGGTTCATCGACATGCCAAAAGCGAGGAGAAAGTCATCAAAAGCGCTGCCCAAGGCAAAAGAAACCGAGGACCAAACGGCGACTGTAACTCCATGTCAAGCCGCCTCGGAAAGAGAGCTAAACAATTTTTCCCCTTCTTCGGCCTTGCCGTTGCAGACGAAAACGGGCACGACCTCTTCTTTTTTTTCGCAGGCATTTGAATCAATCTTGCAGCATGTATTGCGTGATAAAATGACACCACTGTACCTTGTGATTTGTTTCGTGACGTGTTGACATACAAGTTAATCCAGAATGACAGGACTTGTCAACGGGTAATTAAAACAATTAACGTGTAGCAAACTTCAACGTCCAATAACTTTGCAACGAAACAATATTTTTTGGTGGATTTTTTTTTAAAAGAAAGCTCTTGAAAAGCTCTATCAGCACGTCTCGAAATCAAAAATTTCGAAAATTCGCATTTTGAACCCTGGCTGATACCTTAAGGTGGCTCAAAACAGTTTCCAGCACTTTACAAGACTTAGATTTTGATGTGTCATTATAACCACTCTTTATCAATTAATGCTACAATCATGGTATCAAAAAACTGCCCAATCATCGGTGAACACATTGGTATTATTTTCATGACAAAATAGGTTACCATAGCAACACTATGACCTGTTTATGACCGCTTTAAGGGCTTGTAAATTATTTCAAAAACGGCACAGTGAAATTTTATCTTATAATTTATAGAATTTTAATAAGTAGGATTAAGATGCAACTTTTGGCAAAGTTTAAAAAAATTCTGTACATGGGGTTCAGAGCCACCTTAAATTTTCGAAAATTTCACTGTGCCGTTTTTGAAATATAAGAGCTTAAAGCTGAAATTAAGGTTGTTTTTAGCAGGTCATAGTGTTGCTATGGTAACCTATTTTGTCACAAAAATAAAACCAATGTGTTCACCAGTAGTTGGGCAGTTTTTTGATACCATGATTGTAGCATTAATTGATAAAGAGTGGTAATTATGTCACCCATCAAAATGTACGTCTTGGAAAGTGCGGGAAACTGTTTTGAGCCACCTTAAATAGAATGTGTTTGTTTAGTTCACTTAGTTGATTCTTTGGATCATATTTATGGTAAGATGCCTATTAAGTTACTTGAACAGTATGAGTGGTATAGTTAACAAACAAATATAAAATTTTAGGTCATACAATAACGTTCGATATTATATTGTTTTCAATCAGCAGAAATAAAAGGAAGGGGGGGGGGGGGCAACTTGAGTGATAACTATTACTAGTAATGATAATAGGACTAAGTGGAGTCCAATTCGGCCTTTAATCATACATCGAGCGATTAACAAAATGGGATGACTGCAAAGCAGGAGTCTGATTTGTTAATCACGAGTGTGATTACAGACTGAATTGTGTGACACGATGCCCTATTACGAATTAATCGTAACCATTACAATTTCCCAAAGTTTCATTTACATGTAAAAATTAATTTTTAATAGTAGTTTTTACTGAAATATCATAATCAAAAATAGAGAGAATAGCTGCTATATTGCAGCCGACTCTCACCACACCAGTTATTACACAGCCACCCAGTATCAGTAAGCTAATTATCTGTTGATTGCTAAATATTCACTCTTTTAACCGGGTACAGCTGAAGTTTCAATTCCATAAATATTATGAACGTTTACTCGTGTAAATGTTAACTTTGGTAGAGAGGAATAAAACCCACAATCGATGATATTTTGTTTTTAGAATGTGGCAGGATGTTAAACGGGTCTTCAGGATCATTCTGGACTCCTGGATATCCTTCGTCTTATTATGATGACTTGGACTGCATGTGGACTATACCTATTCCCATCAATGGTTCTCTCTGGCTCAATTTTTTAGAGTTCAAAACAGAGGCGAGGTAAACCCTAGCTATAATTAATAAATATGATGAAAATTTCTTTGCAATTAAGTAAAACCATAATAAATCTTGAATTGCTGAATGTGTTTTCTAGTTTGACTTGGCCACAAGGTTTTGCTTCGACTCAATAGGCCATGTTCGATAAATCAATATTTCAACATGGCTCCAAGGCTTTCAGGGCAAACTTCTCATGTGGTGTTGTTTTCTTTGTATCCAACTCTCTTTTGCGAATTGAGAGACAAAAGAAGCAAAAAATTTACAATTTTGACCCAAAAGCCTCAGAGCCATGTGAGAATATTGATATATCGAACATGGCCTATGCGGATTTGTACAATAGACCACTTTAGAAAACAGTCCTAAGAAAGCACGCACGCTGATTGGTTAAAAATCGTGTTTGTATAACTCCATGGAGACACGGAACTAGCGCGCGCTGTTGACGTAGTGATGGCGCGAGCAAAGAGAATTTACATTTTGATAATCAAAGGTAACAAGTTGTTTTCCTTTTTCTCGTCGTGGTGTTTTCTAAAAGAAATAGAAAACATGTTTTCCGTGTTTCTATCGAGTTATACAAACACTCGTGAAAGTTTGGGAGAACTCGAAAAAGCTGTGGAAACACTCGCCTGCAGCTCGTGTTCCCACAGCATTTCTCATTCTCCCAAACTTCCACTCGTGTTTGTATAACTCGATAGAAACACGGTACATGTTTTCTATTTCTTAATTACAGTTGTCGGCTAAGTGGCCTGGCCTCAGAATGGTAGCGAGGCTGGAGTTGACCTTGTTTTGATACAGGCCTCACTAATTTTATTGTGCAAATCAACCTGTTCTTATGCTAACTAGTTGGCATTTACATGAGGAAAGCAAAGAGGTCTGTATCAAAGCAAGGCCACCTCCAGCCTCGCTTACGTTCATGGCTGGTTAACTAAGCACACAACTGTAAAATGGCTAATTGATTTATGCCTGGATTTATGAAAACAGTGTCAGAAAATTTGCACCCTGCACTGGCATTTGTGACAACATAATAATTAAAAGGAATGCCAGTATTTGTTTTTTTCCAATCGTTTTCCTTTTAGTGCTCTCCTAATTCCCCACTTTTTTTCTCTTTTGCATGGTTTGGAGGCCGCCTTTAGTAGTTGTGAAATCAAATTGCATATGGGTGATTTGGTGCAAATTATTGACACCGTTTTCATAAATCCAGAGATATTTACATTTCCTGTGATGATTTGGATGTAATAATTTCTGTCAGTACTAGTAGAAAGTATTTACATGTACCTTAACTTCTTAAGTACTTTTGTACTATATAATTCTATAGATATATATTTGCTTTTCCTGCACTTCGTAGTAGTTACAAGTTTTTCCCGCCCTTTTCTCAGGCTTGGTACCAGTTAAAAGTTTTTAATGCGCATGGTAGAAGTAAGAGTGTTTTTCCACGCTTCATAGTAGTTGTAAATTTTTCTCGCGCTTGGTACCAGTTACAGGTTTTCCTGCCCTTGGTACCACTTGTTCTTCCTGCGCTTAGTACCAGTAGGAAGTTTTAGCAAACCATGACGGCAACACCAACAAGAATGTCAACAAACAAAAGGTTTAATGAGCAGATCAGCAATGGTTCTGCACGTGTGTTTTGAATCTTTGTACATTTCTTGGCTGTCTTCTGCAAAACATTACAACATGAAATTACAAAGTCGTACATATTTTGGAGAATGTGTGCTGCAAATGGCTCATTTGTCACGTCTTCCTTTGGAATTGAACACTGTCATCACTTATCTCTTGTTAACTGATCGATCATGAGTAGGAGGTTTTTATCGGAGAATCTTGACCAAGGTCTGTGCACATGACTAAGGCCAAGATTCTTCCATACAGACAGACTAAGATCGGTTAATTAGGTGTTTATTATATCATCATGGGTAAACAAGAAGAAATGAATTCATTTAATGCAACTGGTTTGTACTAGTTGACATTTTGCTTTCGAACAGCAATTCTTGCAACTTTTCTGGCAGCCAGAAATGTCATCTGATGACAGTCATTGACGGTCCCACATGACGCCTACAGCTCGAAACATTTGTACCCGTGCCGTTTTCGCCACCTCTCCTTTTAATTTTGGCTTTCCAACCTATTTTGTTTCACACTGTTGTTATGGAAGAAGGCATTTTTCAAAAAAAAAGTAGAGCAGAGCTGTTTGACGGTGGTTTGGCAAATGACATGTCAAAGGTCACACATGTTGGTGTGCATCATGTCAACACCATGTTTTTGTTTTGCTTGGTTCAGTTGCTTTGGATCATTTAAAAATTAATTTTTCCAGGCTTCGCCAATGACTGGTGTCGCCTTCCTTCAAGAAGACTACCGTACACAACAATTTGCTTGAGAATTTTTTTTTCTTGAGATCGATGTTTGCGTTATCCCTCTCTTTGTTGACTTTGTTCGTTATCTGACATTCTTGCACCACAGGATTCAAATATAGATTCTCACGCATAAAGTCTTTTGACTATTTTGTGTGTTATATATGCTGCTATGGTTTAGATCAGGCATTATTTCATCAGTAGGGGGTATTTGCTTAGGTGTCCCACTAACACGATCACTCTTCATATCCCACAACTTCTTTTGCTACTGCAAGAAAGATAATTTATGCAGCCTGCTCAATTCAGGCAGGCAGATTTTTTATTGGTCGAAATTAACAATGCCAAGTCCATGCGTCCAGCCATGAGTTCGGGGAGGAGCACGGGCTCCTTTCCCGAACAGCAGCTGGTTATCGAGCCTTGATGCTGGTGTACAGCTGTAAGTGGGGAAATCTAGACTGCTTTCAGTATTGATTTCATTCAATCAAATTCGTGAATTCAGTAGTTCCCAGTCCTTGTGAGACCACCATATGATAAATATTTTTATTGTAAAATTATGGCTTGTTTGTAACTGATATAACATGACACACGCTCTGATGAGCAATTGGTCAATTGTAGGGAATTATTCTCCCATAATACCTACTGGCCAATTACGGGCTCTCAATACCAAAGCAAAAAGCCATGTAATAAACAACTCATTAACCTGAAATGTTTGTTATTGGCAAGGTCTCGGTTTGAGATTTTCCCTTGTTATATGGCTGTGTTTCACAAGGTCTGGGAACTACTGATTTATAAATTTGATTGGTTGAAATCAATATTGAAAGCGGTCCAGATTGGTTACACTTTGGTGAAAAAGTTGCAAACTAAAATGCAAAAATATTGACTTTTTTCTTCTTAAATTACAATATTATTTTAGTTATGAAAGTGCCAAAGAGCCTGATGAGGCAAAAAGAGTAGAGGATGAGCAAACTTTGGCAGGATTAAGTTTGGCTCATCACCGTTCGCTAACAAAATGTCAGCTGGTGCAAATTAAACCAGTTCCATTAAATGAATTAAATTGCTTTAAAATGCAAAAATTAACGACTTCAAAAATGTATCACAGTCTACACTATTAGGTATACCCCTATACTATAGTTGATTTAGCAGCTCTTAGTGCATAGCTTCATGTGAATTAAGTAGCTTGCATTCCATTTACATCCCAAAAAAAAGAACTAAAAACTTGTGGAGGTGGTCAAGCATGCCTTTGATAGGAGGGGGTCACAATTTTTTGACTTCAATGAGCAGATCTTAACAAGACAATTTTTGTGACAAAAATTCATAGAAATCTATCAAATATACACAAAGTAATGGCGTTGTGTGCCAAAGGGTCTGTATGGGAGAATCTTGACCTCAGTCGTATGATTGTGTTTGGTCTGTACTCATGACCTTGGTCAAGATTCTCCCATACAGACCTGCTGTTCAGTCAATAAGAGCTAGGTAAAGACCTCATTCTTATAATTCTCGGTTAGTAAATGTTTAAAGGCTGAGCAAGCTTTTAGACCAATGGTCCTTCTGAACAGATCTACACATGTACATGTACAGTAGCGACATTGGAAGGTTAATTATAAATACTTTTTCCAAAGGCGGTGTCGCTGTCGTCATTGCTAAACCTTCCTAATTACTTAATTAAAGTTTTCCAGAGCTTAGTACTAGTACTTTTGCAATATTTTTCCTTGCATGACACCAATTGCATTACATGTATTCTGTGCCTCCCTTTTATCAATTTTTGCCATATATCAGTAGGGTCCGATTCAAGTTATCGCAACATGTTTATATGTAAAACACCTTGACATTTTATTGTTCCAGTTATGATTTTGTTGAGTTGACTGACAGCTCAGGGAGGAGAATAGAAGACCGGCTCAGTGGCTCTTACTCTGGGTTTGTTATTACAGCTGGAGGCGACAGAACCAGGTTTCTGAACGTTAGATTCACCTCTGACAGTTCTAATGTAGAAAAAGGTTTCTTTGCTCAATACATCACGTTTGGTGAGTAACTATTTTCATAATTTTCAAAGGGTAAATGAAAGTATAAATGAAAGGAATTAATAATTTTAATAAGACTAAATGGAGTCCAATTCGGTCTTTAATCATACGAGTGATTAACAAAAATGGGATGACCACAAAGCAGCTAGGAGTCCGATTTGTTAATCGTGAGTGTGATTACAGATTGAATTGGGCGACATGATGCCCTGTTACCAATTAATCGTAATCTTTACAATTTCTCAAAGTTTCATTTAAAAAATAATTTTTAATAGTTATTTTTACTGAAATATCATAATAATATTAAAAATAGAGAGAATAGCTGCTATATTGCAGCTGACTCTGATCACCACACCAGTTATTACACAGCCACCCAGTATCAATGAGCCAATTATCTGTTGATTGCTAAATATTCACTCTTTTAACCCCCTGGGTACAGCTGAAGTTTCAATTCTGTAAATATTATGAAGATTTACTAGTGTAAATGTTAACTTTGGGACCGAGGAATAAAACCCTCAATCAACGATATTCAGTCAATCAAATGAATTAATCTTTATTTGCCCATTTCATTATAGTGTAAGTTACAGTATTTCATTAGTGTAGACTAAGGACAGCAACTCTCAGCAAACCCTTCTGGGCTTTTCGAGGAGAGTCCCCATAGTTCAATGTTCTTCTTTGGCTCTACGAATTATTTTGCTTATAAATTCAGTGTATTTTAAACATGAAGAATTCATCTCAATTATCTCAATATTTTGTTTTCAGAATGTGGCGGTATGTTGAACGGTTCTTCAGGATCATTCTCAACTCCTGGATATCCTTCGTCTTATTATGATGACTTGGTCTGCATGTGGACTATTCCTATTCCTGTCAACAGATCTCTCTGGCTCAATTTTTTAGAGTTCGAAACAGAGTCGAGGTAATTACCCTAGCTATAGTTAAATATGATGAGAATAAGCATCTTTTCTAGTTTGACTTGGTCCATGGTTTTGCTTCAACTCAATTCTGATTTGTGCAGTTTATTTACATTTCCTGTGATCATTTGGATGTAATAATTTGTCAGTACTAGTAGAGAGTATTTACCTTCTTACTTTTCAATTGTGTATATAAACAATAGTCTTCATTTGGCGTGAAAATATGCTTGAAGTGGTCCGCAGGACTGTAGTATACTTTAAGTAGAAAAGTATACTTAATTTGTACTTAAAGTATACTTTAAGTATACTTAGAGAAGTATACTTAAAGTAGTACACTTTTGGTCACCTAAAAAGTATACCTTAAGTATACTTTATCTGAAGTATACTTCAAGTGTACTTAACAAAAATTATACTTTAAGTATACTTTATGCACACTCATGTAAATACACGAGCTGACTAAAAACACTGAATTTGCTATACTGATGCATAATTATACTTACAGCTTTTTGACCATGAAAATATGTAATGTAAAGTTAACAAATCAAATGTGGTTAGCATTGTCTGCACTCTTATTGACAGAAAGTACACTCATAGTGGTGGTCAAAATGTTGTGGACTCAGGAAATGCAATATTAACCTTCATTACACTTATTGAAATTTAATTCATAATTATAATTTTTGGTCAGTATCCAAAGGAGGATCCCACACTAGATCAAAGACTAGCTGGAACATCCTGTTTCTGTTCAAAATTGATTTTATTTGCTAAATTTCAAGGTTTCTCTAATATGGCATACATACATGTATTTACCTAGCTAACATTTTTGGAAGATTTAGCTTCAAACTCAAAGTTGAGAGTTTCACCCTGAAGACTGCAGCTTATATCTATTTTCTTTCAGATCCCACAGCTTAATTTTGATGGGAATTACACTGACACTATTGTGAATCACTCAGCTTTTTAACCATGTACTGATGTAGTTCTGTTTGTGAATGCAAACACTTCAAGCTTTTGTGCTTCAACAACAAGAACAAAAACACACAGCAACATAATTTTATTTCAGTTTCACCACAATAGTGGGGGAGGACAGGGGGGTCAGAACCTCCCGCCTCCCGTACCCTGCTCTCCCGCTTCCCGTACCTTTATCTCCCGCCTCCCGCCCTTTTCCATGTTGCTCCCGTCCTGTGATTTGAAATCGCCTGCTCGTCTCACTTTTTTGCAATTTGACAACTTACGCGACACGTGCACTAATGGCGCTTGACATTTTATGACCTATATGACGTAAGGCCATCCCTTTTTTTTTCTTCATTTACTGTCAAATACGTTTTCTGATTTTGGGTCGGTCGGTCGGAAAAGAGAAAAAAAAAGGCTGAAAAAAAAGGAGAAGTCTGGAACTAGGAGACCAGACTTTAGCATAATATCTGCGGAGCCTGGAAACGACAAGACGAGGTTACAAAGTCGACATTAGGACAATGGAGGAAGAAACGATTGACGTCGTAATTCAGGTCATTCCACTGAACTAGAGCCTGCACTGAGACTTCTGTCAAACTTTGCCTGTTGATTGTTTATATTATAGAAACTTAAATTTTTAAATAAAAAGGAGGGGTCCCCATCCCATGCCCATGCATGTTCGTTTAGGAGCAACAGCACCTAGTTTATACCCCATACAGGGTTCATACAGGTCATGGAAAACCTGGAAAGTCATGGAATTTAAGAATTTATTTCCAGACCTGGAATGTCATGGAATTTAATTGTTGGTCCTTGAAAGTCATGGATAATTAAAGTTCTGTTTGATAGGTTATTTACTGCGGATTACAAGGCAAGGACAATGTAAAACTTGAAAAGGTCATGAAAGAAGTCATGGGAAGTCAGAGAATTTGAAGAGCTCAAAACAGTACGAGCCCTGCCATAAATTCCTATAATAGCACCATGATTATAGTCACGATTGCTTACTAAATTCGCGTTTCTGACGATTGTTTCTCTTTCTACCGGCGGGTCTAAAACACAGGTCACGGGTCATTGTTTCACAAATACTGGAACAACCCTAACCCGTTCCTAATCCTAAACTTAGGCCTAAGTACTGCACTAAGACAACTTTTTAGGCCTAAATACTACACTAACATAATGTTTAGTAAAGGTTTAGGGTTGTTCCAGTATTGGTGAAACAATGACCCGTGTTTTGTGACCTGTGTGTTAGACCCGCCTTTTTTCTACACTGAGAAGTAGTCCATATTTATTTTAAATCAGTAGAGAAATTTATTACTCAATTCAAAACAAAAGAAAAAAAATGATAGGTCACTGTACTCGTCTTCGAGAAAATGACAATTTCCCTTTATGGCGAGGTCCAACCGTAAACAAAAGGCCGCCATTTTTTTACTGCTGATCTCGCCTGAAATTATCCACAGCACTGCCAGCACAAAACATTGTCAGCATTTCCGATTAAAGGGACGATTTCTTGAAATTATGTAATTGTAGAAGTCTTCATTAAGAAATCAGTCACAACATATGTGTGGCTTTACAATCGATGGGCCAGGGCTCGAACCCGGACCGTTCGATCCGGAGACGAGCACACTAACCATGAGGCCACTTGGCTCGTATGCAGACTTTATCTTTTACCTTACAATCGATGGCAAACTAAGCTAAGCTGATAAACCAGTCAAATATGTCATTATGCCTTCTTCACAACTTTTTTTTTTTTGAAAACACGAAAATCTGGGTCAGTCAGACGACGGTAAACAGAGAAAAAAAAGGGGAAGGCTTAACCACTGTAAACGGGTTTACTATTTCACCAGAAGTAAGCCTGTTTTTCAGTCCAAGCGCAAATTTTCGTTTGCTCGTTTGCTCGGAAGTCTCAATAGTGACTGAGAAGACGTTAAATGCAAGTCAAATATAATTTAGGTTGATGTTTTTGAAAGTATTCTAACGCATTGTTAAATTAAAATAATTAGCATTTCGCATTTCTCTCGCGCTTCCCGCCCTCTTAGAGCTCCCGCTTCCCGCCCTTTCCTCTCCCACTTCCCACCCTTTCCTCTCCCGCCTCCCACCCCCTAATCTCCCGGGCTCCCGTCCCCCTGTCCCCCCCCCACACACAATAAATTGCTCATAACAGAAACATAATTTCAAGCCAAGATCTATCAGAAGCTTTCAAATCTGTTTTTGTTTCGGTTATGATTGTAAAACAATAATTAAAAGCTGAAATGGTCAAGAAGAAATTAAGACAGAGATCCAAACCTGGCTGCCAAAATTTGCCAAGTTCAAGTGTACATGTAGTGATATCATAAATCATTACAGCTGGCAGTGATCATCAAAAAACACTATATTAAGTCTTAATCCAGAAGGTCTAAGATTCTTTATACTTACAATTGTTCCTACAGCCAAAAGATCCAGATATTGTCGCTTTTAAACATTGTTTAGCTCAGTAAAATTGACCTGCTGTAAAATGTAGCTTCACTGTACATAATGTAGTTCACCCAGTGTCAAAATTTCCCGCCCTTTTCAGAGCATTGCATTATGGGTTATAGCACTCGTTCCCAGGGTCTACCAGCATTCAAAATCCAAGATGGCGGCTCGTTTCTGGCATGTTCGAATTCCACAAAAGAACTCGCCTTTTTAAAGATCTTTACACCATGTAGAGACCTGCCAAATGCTGGAAGTTTCAAGTTTTAAGTTTCAAGTTTTATTATTTTACACTGTTTACAGACATGATACAACTTAATATAACATAGTTTACAATTATATAGAAATAAAAAAATACAAACAAAAGTTAACCAGAAAAGAAACACTATTTAATTGTGTACAGTGACCAAAGTAGCTAATGAGCTTTCGAGTTGGTCACTGTCATGTGAGAGATAAATTGGCGTTGGCTGCATGTTAAGTATATTTGAAAGAGAAGAAAGACAAGCTAGAGAAAAAA
>JAHPZR010001848.1:32500-72500 GCA_019787425.1 Platygyra sinensis
ATGGGAAGGAAAAGTAATTGTTTACTTGCTTGTAAAAAGACTGAATATTAAAACAAAACGAAAATAATTTGTTCCGTGCCCGTTAGGAAACCATTCGTTGCCTTGTGGTTTCTGTGGTGTGAAGATCTCACATGTGATTGGTTACAACACAATAAACATTCCAGACATATTTTAAGTGTTCACGGTAATATAATCAGCGCTGTAATAACATGTTGGTCGGCATGTTTCTCAACAAGAGGAAAACTCGCTCGAATCCAAGATTTCGTGACAAAGGCCCAAATGTTAAGGTAGGAAAAGTTTGAGAATTAAATCGCAACTGTTCTGATAGATCGCATCTTTTGTGCGGGATCGTTGAATCTCTTCAATCGCATGTGTTCCGTCTATCAATCGCATCTTTTTGTTTGGGTTCTAGCTCTGTTAAATTTATGTTTGCCGCAATTTTCAGGGTGGTCCATTTAGGGTAGTCCATGGGTAGTCCATTCAAGTAGTCCATGGACCAGGTCCATCGGGGTAGTCCATGGACTAGGGGTCAGCGAAATGTACCTACCCTTTAAATGTAGATGTACCATAATTAGTGCATACTGATGGCTTAAAGAAGTTTTGATTTGAAGCATATCTGGTGTTGTATGAGTGGATCTCTGATGCAGGTGTAAGAATATTCAGTAGTACAGCTGGGGTGTTACTTTTGTCATTCTTAAATTTATGTGCAAAAAGTGATACTTTTAGTCTGTAGATTTTGGAAAGTCTTCCAAAATCATTGGCAGAAGCTAGTGCATAGTTATCCCAAGCTACTTTGCTACTACAGAGCTTCAAAATATCTACCTTTTCCTGAGAAGGATGAAGTTAATTAATGTACGAAGACATGAAACATATAATTTGTGGCCTAGCTTGATATCCACATTCTGGTATTTATAATAATGATATTGCACCATCAGGTTTTCAAAAGGAATCAGCAATTAGACACTAAACTATACGAATCCTTGAAATTCCAATAGCATTCCGGGAATTCTTTTTGCAAGGGTAAGAGAAATAGTTGATGTACTTTCTCAGCTAGTGCCATTGACAATGCTATTTGTATCTGAAATAAACCTAGTAATGAAACTGTTTATGCAGGTTAAGATTCCATGTGAAGTGGGCACTTTTACAGACAGCAAATATACCTTAGCTTGCCTGTGTCATACACTTGTATCAATCATTCAATGCAATCCCTACTTAATTTACTTAGTTAATTCTTTGTGTTACAGGCACAAACAAGTATACTTAAAGTATACTTTACTTTAACAGCCACTTACCTGAGCTATGTTAAATGGAGAAGAGGTATACTTGAAGTATACTTTCACATTTCAAGTATAAATTAAGTACATTTACAAAATGTACTTCATATATACTTTTCTTCTTTAAGCATAAATGAAGTATACTTCAACTGTACTTTCTTTTTGGAAAGTACATAATAAGTATACTAAAAGTATACTTAAAGTATACTGCATTCCTGCAAGGGTGCAGCCATTTTATCTGTTACAAAAACTGTGAGCTTTGAGGAACAGATATATTGTCCAAGGACAAGCATATTTTCAAATTCAAATGGAGGCTATTGTACATGTGTTAATTATCCTTCAAATATTTTTCACAACAAGCGCAGTTTAATCTCTCGGATATTCCCCAGTTTTCGCTGAGGAATATTACGTTACGTGTTTAGGCCAACCTCGCACGAGTGTAAATATTTGATGGATCATAAATATACATGTAAGTAATAGACAGAATGGGCAAACCAAATAATGCACATGAGATGTGTACCTTTTTTGAGAAGCGCAGATACTCTCCCACCCGTCTCGAACGTGACCTACAACGGGAGTCACATGTCAGTAGGCGTGATGCCATCCAAGACACCAATGTAGTACTCAATGGCACAGAGAGGATTCCCCTGGTGCTGTTACAAGATTGCCCGCCATTACGAGATGCCCGCCCGGTTTCCCTGTTGCAGAACATTTCAACAAGCCCGGACACAGACTAGTTGACATGGAGGTACGCTGCGTGAAACAATGCAGTGGTACTAACAACGCCAGCCACCGCGCCTAATTTTTCATCTTGGCACCCTTCAGCCGCATGAAGTAAACATGGATTTTATTTTTTAAACAGCTTGGCGCGCATGCACTTTTATCCATCTGTTAAAGTTGTGCATGCAACTGTCAATTTATTCAACGACCTGCCCATTCAAAACTCGACATAGCACTGAAGAAGAGCTAGGCCCGAAACGTCTGCTATAGACATAGTTTTTACTTTGGCACTACATTATTAATACTTACAACTTTGTAAACCAAATGATGAGCTCCCAGTAGAAGGATCTAAAAAGGATACAGCACTTCAATGTGAATTTTAGATAAGTGTATGACAATGAAACATCAAGCAAACTTCTAACTGTTCCGGCTTTTACATGTATAATGTGACGCTTCGGCCTTCGGTCTTCTTCAGATGTGGAACAAAGTTATTTACAGATAAAACATAAAATATGAAAAAGCTAAAAATCCTGGTAGGTCTAACAATTTTGCAAGAATTTATACTTAACATAGAAAATGTATACTAAATGAATTCGAAGTTATGTAATATCTTACAAACTAAGGCAATAAGATAGAATATAATAAGTTAAAGGTAACATGCAAGAATGCGCAAAAAGGGGAAATAACCACGATCTGTTGCAGAGAACTCAATCAGGTAGTACATAATGATACGCTAATTAAGTATTGTAGCAGACGTGATTTTTAGATCTGAATTTGCGTCTTTTGTTAAGACTGTGGGGATTAAGCGTGCATAATTGTGTGGTCCAGTAGGCTTCTCTGGTGAGTGACAATCTATTAATATGAGCTGCGTCTCCCTGGCTGGTAATTTTCTCAATAACACTAAAACTAATTTCAGAAATCTCGTGTTTGGTACAATTGAAATGGACTGCAAACTCACATGTTTTTTTGTTTGTGAGCATAGACGACTTGTGATTGCGAAAACATACTCTGAATTCTGTGGAAGTAGAGCCTAAGTACTGTAAATTACATTTCTTACATGAGGCCAAGTAAACAACATTTTTGGAAGAGCGAGACAAGTTTTGAGTAATCTTATAGCTTTGGCCTGTGGAAGAGCTTTTAAATTTAGTATCTTGAATTAAAAATTCTTACAAAGATCACATCTAGAAGAGCATTTAAAACACCCTCCTATACTTTTGTTTTTCTCGAAAAGTTTGTAACAAGATACCCTTGTTTTCTCAAAACCATACAAACTTAAGGACGTTCACGCCCATTGCTACTGCGCATCTCTAGTTCACACACTATTCATTGGTCATGTGCGTGCCACATCATTTTCAAGCGTGCGCACTGCGAGTCAAAAACTCAACAAAATGTAGGGCTGATGACCTTTGCGTTAACTTCATATGCGAATATTTTTGTTGGATGCTCGGTGACCCCCACTTATTTTTCGGCAGATCACTTCCTTTTCTGATTCTTTCCATTCTACTAAAAAACCAAAAAAATCTGTACGTGGGAAGTTTTTATTATTTCTCACATACTATTCAAATAGGGTCGAATTGGTACGTGGATACAGGTGTGCGTAACTTAGAAGTTGTATTTTTTAAGGCTAATTCTAGCTGATTTAATGACATATGTAGCAAAGATCTATCAAATAGGCCTATGTATGCTGCTTTAAACACACATAACTTAGATACGATTCTTCAACTTAAATATATGCGGATAGTAATGAATCCGGCCAGAATTGCCTCGAATGACTGGAAATCCTAGAAATGCTATGGTCTGAGCTGCGCCTTATCTTCAAAACGAGTTCGGTGACCCCCGATTTTTTTTACGTTTTTAATCTAATCTTATCACTTTCTACCTGAAGTCAAAGTTTTAAAAAAATCTGTACGTGGGAAGTTCTTGGGTGTGAACGTCCTTAAGAAGCTAAGGTATGCTCGCTTTTTTCCTGAGAAAAATGAAATAATGTTATTAACTTAATTATGATAAAATTGGAAGAGGAAAGATTTTGTTTCAATCAAGAGGCAAATTTTCATATCATTGATAAACAATTACTAATTTAATTATCAAATACCGGTAGTCAGATTGTGTCTCGGAATAGCACGTTCTTATTAGGTTGCCACCGATGGTGTTAACAGTAAACCAGTTCAAAATACACAATCATGATATCGATTAAAACAACCGAGAAGCGTTTCAACTTGACCGATATTATATCCTACATCGGTGAATGAGTCCCCTCAAAGACTGACTAAATTTATTTGCAGTTTCTACAAGTGCCACAGTGTCTACAGCAATATTTGAGAAGTTTCCTTTGTCACGACATTACTAATTTTAATGCCACTAACTCAGAAATGTTTCGGGTGAATACATTTGTGAACTTGTTCTCTTTCATAGGAGAGAAAATAAACAAGCAACTGATCATGAGGAGATCCATTCATTTCCCTGTTTAAAGCTTAGCAAACACAAAATAGTTTGAAAACAGCGCTAGCACACAGCCTTTTTGAACCAGGATGATTCCAAAAGATACGTTGTCACCAAAGCGTTCTTTGCACTGAAAGGGGGGACTGACATTTAGGTGTGGGTCCAAGGGAGGTGAAATGGGTGAATTTTCACCCCCCTTTTTCTGAGCCCCCTTCTTTATTGTTTTTTTCTTATCCCTCAAATATTGAAATAATATTTGATTTCTCTGACATTATTACAAAAAGTCACCCCCCATTTCAAAATCCTGGATCCGCCCTTGATCGTCTGTTAAGACGAGAGTGTGGTATCGCACACATGAATCTGAACTCAAGAACGGATTGTATCATGCTGACAATGCTAGAGCGCATTAATGCGTGTTACATACTGTGTTCAACCACAAGGAAAAGCACTAAACGTTCGTGTATAATTGTGTATGAAATATGTCATTACCTAACAAACAGTTAACACTAACGCTAATCAATCTGCGCATGCGCTTCCTGTAAATCACTTTTGTTCTTAAGAGAGTATAGTACCACTAGGATGACAAGAGAATATTGGAACCATAAATAGTTTTGTGATGTTATCCAAAAAGAAATGTAAGTGTAGTATGTTTTACGTAGCAATCAAAGGTACCTATAGCTACCCCACACCCTCAAAACAAGGCTAATTAATTAATTGGAATTAATTAAACAAACATTAAACTTTACACCTTATTGCCATAGTGCTTTAGCAGCGTCAACCCCCAAACCATCCCAATAGTGCACTCTGCACTAAAAAGGTCAATGTTTAAAATGGAGAAGTTAACCTTTCTTATATGGTATTACTTAAAACACTACTAAAAATATTATAGCATAATTATACACATATTTACAGCAATGCAACAGCAACTGAACTATTATTAAATAGTATATAGTTGTTACCTCTCTGACAATGCCAGAAAGAAGATTCCAGGGTCATGCTACAAAGAGAAAATCGCAAATTTCCAGAAAATTCCTTGTAAGGGTGGAGAACTGTTTCCAGAGTTTATTAGAGAGGGATGCAAATAACACCTGGATGGTACTCTTTGTGATTACTGTTCAAGTCACCACTGGATTGGGCCTGAACTTTTGAGAGTTCCTCAGCCAGTTCTGGACCAGGCCAACCCTCCACTCTTTCTTCCTGTTTGGAGAATGCCTCTCAACAATGATCAAGGCATTATCCAAGATCTGTTAATGACTACGAGCCTCGGGTCCAGATTTCCCGGCTTTTAAGTCGGGTTCTTTAAATCTCAAGAACAATGAGGCTATTGAGAACTTCTCGGTTAATTATGAATACTTTTTTACAAGGCGTCATCCTCAGCATCATCATCGTCATTGCTAAAACTCCCTAATTACAAGTTTTCCTGAGCTTAGTACTACAGCTTTAGTTACAATTTTTTCCTTGCATGACACCAACTGAATTAATCCGTGCCTCCCTTTTATCAAATTTGGCCATAATAATTATATCACTAGGGTCTGATTCAACTTTGGAAGTTATCACAACACGTTCATAGGTACTAAATAACCTTGACATTTTGTTGTTCCAGTTTCGATTTTGTTGAGTTGACTGACAGTTCAGGGAGGAGAATAGAAGACCGGCTCAGTGGCTCCTACTCTGGGTTTGTTGTTACAGCTGGAGGCGACAGAACTAGGTTTCTGAACGTTAGATTCACCTCTGACGGTTCTAATGAAAAAAAAGGTTTCTTAGCCCAATACATCACATTTGGTGAGTAACTATTTTCATAATTTTCTCTTGGTAAAGTATAAATAAAAGGAATTAATAATTATAATTATACAACTGAGTGGAGTCCAATTCGGTCTTTAATCATACAAGTGATTAACAAAGTGGGGCGACTGCAAAGCAGGAGTCCGATTTGTTAATCACAAGAGTGATTACAGACTGAATTGGACGACCCAATGTCCTGTTACCAATTGTAAACATTACAATTTCTCAAAGTTTCATTGAAAAATAATTTTTAATAGTAATTTTTACTGACAGCTGTCAGCTGTCACAGTTGACTCTCATCACACCAGTTATTACACAGCCGCCCAGTATCGATAAGCTAATTATCTGTTGATTTCTAAATACTGAACTCTTTTAACCCCCAGGGTACAGCTAAAGTTTCAATTCCGTAAATATTATGAACATTTCCTTGTGTAAATGTTAACTTTGGGAGAGAGGAATAAAACCCACAATCAACGATAATTTGTTTTCAGAATGTGGCAGGATGTTGTACAGGTCTTCGGGATCATTCTCAACTCCTGGATATCCTTCATCTTATTATGATGACTTGGACTGCATGTGGACTATACCTATTCCTGTCAACGGTTCTCTCTGGCTCAATTTTTTAGAGCTCGAAACAGAGTCGAGGTAAATCCTAACTATAATTTTTGCAATTAAGTAAAACCATAATCAATCTTGAATTGCTGAGCCCATTTTCTAGTTTGACTTGGTCACATGGTTTTACTTCAACTCAATTCTGATTTCTCCAATTTATTTACATTTCCTGCGATCATTTGGATGTAGTAATTTCTGTCAGTACTAATTAACAATTAGATTATGAGCTCGAGATTTCTATGAGGTGATAGCAGTTGATGAGGCCGAAGGCCGAATCAACTATCACCTCATAGAAATCAAGAGTGAATAATCTAATTGTTTTAGTAGAATTCTTTCTAAAGTTTACTTCAAATAATGGTTTCCAGTTATTTGTCGACTTATTATTATACTTTGCACCTTAAAAAGATCGCCCGGATTGAGTTGGCAATCAAAATTGAAGTCGTGCACATCATGGGGCACGCATTATTTTTTCAATAATTTCAACTTTTTTAAGTCAAGAAACTGTAAATGTCCTTCGTTTAGTCTTCCCAGGATTTTAATTATCCATTTTCATCAAAATTTTCCTCCAAAACTTTGGCAAAACAAAAAAAACGTCGCCATTTCGTAGACAAGTTCCAGCCAAGTGCTGCACACTAATGGCTGATAGTGTGCAATGGCTCAGCCAATCACATTACAGCATTTGCATTAGTGTACAAGTAGAATTCTACTAATAGAGAGTACCGGTATTTACCTTCTTACTTTTGAATTGTGTATGTAAACAATAGCCTCCATTTGGCATAAAAAATATGCTCGCATATTTGTCCACGGAAAACTGTAAGCTTTGAGGAACAGATAATGTCCTAGGACAAACTTCTGAGCATATTTTCAAATTCAAATGGAGGCTATTGTGTTTATTATCCTTCAAATATTTCCACAACACACAGTTTTGAAAATTTGGAAATATTCTCTTGGATATTCCCAAGTTTTAGCTGCAGCTGGTACCAGTGACAAGTTTTTAACATGTGCGGTAGAAGTAACAAGTATTTCCAGAGATTGGAAGTGGTTACATGGTTTTTTCGGATCATGTGTATTTTGTGCACCCTTGACCGATATATACGACCAACACTCGACCGATGTATCAGTCAACATATCGGCGGAGTGTCGACCGATATGTCGACTGACATATCGGTCGACACTCGGCCGATATCACAATATGTCGACTGACATATCGACCGATGTATCAACCAAGATATCAGCCGACATATCGACTGACTATCGGCAGATATCTCGGTCGATATAGCGGCCAACACTGGGCCGATACGTCGACCATTGATTGTTGGCTGAGTATCGGTCGACCGTCGGTGGTATATCGGTATAAAGCTTAGACTATCAATGACAGATGTATAAGTTATACATCACCCTCAAAACTTTCTGATGGCTTTATGTTCGAATCAAGTGCCGCAAATTCAAGTCGCACTCAAGTGAAATACTGCAATACAGATGTATACAAGGCCGCAGCTAGCAGAGGGGAATGGTGAGTAGTTGTCCCCCCCCCCCCCAAAAAAAAAAAATTTCTTTTTCTGAAATATTGGGCAGAAAACCTGAAATTTGCTGAAATTACTTTGTTGTCCTTGTTTGTTTGGAACTTTTCACAACGGATCGTTTGTCTTAAGCTTTTTTGTATGTGTTAACAACGTCAATACCCAAGTAGTCTATTAGAACGTGGCCTACCATATCAGGCCCCCCATATCAGACCCCAACATACAATTTGAGACCCCGACCTACCATATCAGACCCCAACGTACCAAACCAGACCCTGGTCATAGCGCTCAGGTTGGACTGTTTTATGTGTCGAATTTTACTGTTTTATGTGTCGACCATCGTGCCAAGTAATACAGTAATTCTTCAGTAGCGTATTTTATTATGAATTACGGCGTTTACTAACAACAAACTGGAAGATAAAGTCGCTATATTTGTTCAATGTTGCCTCTTCTTTTCCAGCCTGAAGACTTTCACGCATCCTATCCATATTCTAATACTATTTTGAAGAAAATATATAAATGAAAAAAAGACTTTTAAAATATCGTTTTAAAGCAAGCATCGCTCCCAAAACGTTCTAAGATAATGATATGAAGCTATATGTATCACTTTGTTCCAAGTCACGCAACCAGGGCAAGTAGCAGTGAAGTATTGGCGGAATGTCAGTAGCCTATCGATCAACATGTCGGCTGACAATCATATTGACCAACACATCGGTCAAGTGTCGGTCGACATATCGACCGATGCTGGACCGATATGTTGGTCAATATGTCGACCGACATATAGGTCGACACTCGGCCAATATGTTGACCGATATATCGGTCGAGAGTCAGTCGATATGTTGACCGATATATCGGTCGATGGGTGCATAAAATACACATGATCTGTTTTTTCTGCACTTGCATTAGTAGCGGTTAGCGGTTTTCGAAATTTGAAGCCAAAAATCGAAACAGTTTTGGATTAATAAATGCATTAATCATTGTTTAGGCAGAACGCTTCAGGTGTTTTGACTGTAGATGTGTCTTCCCTTGGAATTGAACGCTTTCATCTCTTACCTCTTATTAACTGAGCAGGAGGTATGTATGGAAGAATCTTGTTTGAGGTCGTGAGTACAGACTGAACGCAGTGGGGTCTGTAAACACGACCAAGGCCAAGATTCTCCCATACAGACTAAGATAGGTTAATTAGATGTTTATTATATGGTAAACAGGAAGAAATTAATTTGTTTAATGCAATTGGTTTGTACTAGCTGCCATCTTGTTTTCGAACGGCAATGAGCTGAACTAACATCTACCAAAGTTTAAGTTTGCTCGTCCTCTTAACTGTTTTTTTCTCAGCAGGCTTTTTGGCACTTCCATAAATAAATATTGTTAAAAGAAAAATATTGACTGTTTTCTTTTAACAATATTTATTTTTGAAAGTCCCAAAGAGCCTGATGAAGCAAAAAGAATAGAGGATGAGCAAACTTTGGCAGAGTTAAGTTCGGCTCATCACCGTTGGCTAAGAAAATGTTAACTGGTGCAAACAAGTTACATTAAAAATTAAATTGTTCTTGTTTGCAATGTGATAAACATCTTATATTAACCAAGCTTAGTCAGTCTGTATGGGAGAATCTTGACCTCAGTCGTATGTACAGACCTCACTGCATTCGGTTTGTACTCAAGACTCCAATTCTCCAATACAAATCTCCTGCTCTGAGTTAATAAGAGGTAAGAGATGACAGCGTTCAGTTCCTAAGGAAGACACGACAAAATAGCCATTTGCAGTAACAAGACAGTGTGGTCCAAATTTGGACACCCTATTTTGCATGGAAGTTTTTGTAGAGTTCTACGTCAAATCAGGCCAATATAAAGATAAGTAATAAATATGAAGCGTATAGGGCTGTAGAATGCTAACCTCTTACTAACCGAGCGTGAGGGCAGTACTTGGGAATATTGGCGCGAGGTCGTGGCAGTAAGGACCGAGCACAGCGAGGTCTGTAAAAAAGGATGGACTTTCACTGGGCCAATATTCCCCAGTGCAGCTTGAGCTAGCTAAGTTAGTAAGTAGTTTATTGTATGGCACTTGGGCCATGTTGTTTTGAATTTGCCGCTTTTCGAAAACAAAAAATACACAGCCGATGACCATTTCCATGGAAATGGTCTGTATGGCAGAATCCTGACCAAGAGAGAACCAATCAGAATGCTTGGATTTACCTTGCCTTACAATAATACAGAATATTCTACTCTCATTTCAGTGTCCAAATTTGGACCAGGTATATGCAGCGAGCCAAGTCAGTCTGTATGGGAGAATCTTGACCTCAGTTGTGTGTACAGATCTCACTGCGTTCGGTCTGTACTTACGACCTCGATTAATCTTGATTCTCCCATACAGACCTCCTGCTTGGTTAATAAGAGCTAAATCTTGACTTCGGTCATACAGACCTCACTGCATTTGGTCTGTACTCACGACCTCAGTCAAGATTCTCCCATACAGACCTGCTCGGTTACTAAGAGCTAAGTGAAGACCTCATTCTTAGTAAGTAATTACGCCTGAGCAAGTTTTTAGACCAATGGTCACATTGAACAGATCTACACAGTTGCAACATTGGAAGGTTAATTATAAATACTTTTTTACAAGGTGTCGTTCTTGGCGTTGCTGTCATCAATGCTAAAACTCCCTAATTACAAGTTTTCCAGGGCTTTAGTACCAGTTGCAATTTTTTCCTTGCATGACACCAGTTGCATTATTCCATGCCTAGGGTTCGATTCAACTTTGCAAATTATCACAACACGTTTATACGTAAATAACCTTGACATTTTGTTGTTCCACTTATAAATGAATAACCTTGACATTTTGTTGTTCCAGCTACGATTTTGTTGAGTTGACTGACAGCTCAGGAAGGAGAATAGTAGACCGGCTCAGTGGCTCTAACTCTGGATTTAATATTATAGCTGGAGGCTACAGAACTAGGTTTCTGAACATTAGATTCACCTCTGACAGTTCTAATGTAAGGAAAGGTTTCTTTGCTCAATACACCATCACATTTGGTGAGTAAAATTTTCATAATTTCCAAAGGGTGAAGTGTAAATGAAAGCAATTAGTAATGATAATAGGACTGAATGGACTCCAATTCGGTGTTTAATCATACAAGTGATTAACAAAATCAGATGGCCACAATGTCCTGTTACCAATTAATTGTAACCATTACAATTTCCCAAAGTTTCATTTAAAAAAATAATTTTTAATAGTAAATTTTACTGAAATATAATTAAAAATAGAGAATAGCTTGCAAAATGGCTGTTGAGCTTCTTTGAAAACAGTCACCAGACACTAAATCTCCACAATTTTACAAAGTCAGTCTACTGAATAGTTACTAGTGATTGGAATCAATGTTGTGATTGGTGGATTTAGCGGAGGACTTAAACATGATGATTGGCTCATGTAACTCTCCAATTACACTGTCTAATTACAACTTTGCAGATTCATTAGAGCAAAAGACAGTACCAATCATATATGAGGAAATTGCAATTGTTATGATTAATGTTTTAAAAAGACGTAAATGGAACCACGTTAGCATGCTGATCAGTTCTTTTCTGTACGGAGTTCAATTCTTATGTATTACATGTGGCTAAATGTAATTAGGCCAAGTTAAAGGCAAGGCAATGGTGGCCAGCAGTATCTCTCAGGGTTCTGGTGTAGGGTGGCCTGGGGTTTTGTGCAGGGTCCCCACAGGACTTACAGCTCAGCTTTAATTTGTATGTCAAGTCATTCGCATTTTGTTAATGCTGTTGAATAGTTCACACTGAAAAGAACTGATCAATAAGAAATTTCAGCATGGAAGCAGCGAGGAATTTAACTTAGAAAATTAGGAATAGGAATCAATTTCACTATATATCAGTTTCAGGATGTGGCGGAATGTTGAACCGGTCTTTGGGATTATTCTCGACTCCTGGATTTCCTTCAAAGTCTTACTCTGACAACCTGAATTGCGTATGGACTTTGAGCATTCCCACTAATGGCTTTGTTGTAATAGAATTTCTAGAGTTCGATACAGAGAAAGGGTAAGCTCTAGTCAAATAAATGCTTCATTACGAGATTACAAGTAATCATTTCCGCACTGCTAGTCACATTTCATGGATTTTGGATTTTTGGTTTCATGGGCTTGAGTTGACATTCAGATTTGTTTTACTTCCACTATTTATACAAAATTAATCATATATTCATTTAATTATGACATTAACCCTTTAATGCCCAAGGGGCCTCCCTTTGACGAGTAAAATCGTCTGGCGTTAGACAGAGTAAAATCTGTAAGTCACTATTGGGCATTAAAGGGTTAAAGGAGATAGTTTTTTAACCCTTTAATGCCCAAGGGGCCTCCCTTTGACGAGTAAAATCGTCTGGCGTTAGACAGAGTAAAATCTGTAAGTCACTATTGGGCATTAAAGGGTTAAAGGAGATAGTTTTTTAACCCTTTAATGCCCAAGGGGCCTCCCTTTGACGAGTAAAATCGTCTGGCGTTAGACAGAGTAAAATCTATAAGTCACTATTGGGCATTAAAGGGTTAACAAGGAAAATATAACATAAAACTTTAATGAAATAGTAAGTAAACTACAGTGTATATATTCAGATTACAAAAAAATTAATCAAAATATTAGTATTGGGTTTTGAAGTACATGTATAGTTTACATTGCAGTTGATCTTAGGGATTATTTCCACCACTCACTCATGTCTGGTCTACCCCCCTTCCCAAGATTTATTTCCTCCGCCTTTTGGGGGAGGAGCATGGGTTCCTTTCCCGGACAGCGGTTGGTACATGTAATCAAACCTAAGTTGAGCTTGACTGCAACTCTTTAAAACCTCTGCTTTGATTTGTTCTTGCTTGTTCATAAGTTTAAGGGGAATTGTTACGTTTGTTCCCTTTGAAAATAAACAGTGTGGGTTGCCCTTCTATTGGTTGTAAAGGGAATATAAGACAGCTTTTTAGATATCTCTTGGAATAATTATATTCCCAAAGCATCAATGAAACTGACAGAGAAAGAGTGGTGCAATAGTTATTAGTTACTCTTGGCTTAGAAATCATTGAATTCTTTACAAATCTGGTATTGTAGTTACATACATGTAGGACAGTCAGAGGCTGGAGCAAGAGTTCTATGGAATATCGTTGGAATATTTGTTGAGCCATTTATAATTTTATGTGTGATGAGGCCCACTCAAAATTTCAATATGAAGTTCTGATTGGTATAAATTAACATGATGTACATTTCACATGATGTGGAAATTTGAGTCACTAAAAGTAACTATAACCTTGCTTTTCCTACTATGTGAACTCTTTTTTACCTTTTATGTTTAAGATTTTCTGTGCTTGGTAAAGATGTCATGTTTTCGGGTTCAACAACAGTTGCATTTTTTCCTTGCTCTTTCGTTTTATTTTTGGTTTTAGTGCAATTATAACCTGTGTAATTTTTACTTCAAGTGGGTGTTTGAAGCTTGTAATTTGCAGCTTCCAAAAATGTATGACTTGAAGTAAGTGAAGTAACAAATGGCAAGATGATGAGACATGATGTCACACATAACATGTCACACATGCCATGAGATGATGTGATGCCACACATAGCATGATGTCACACAGACTTGACATGATGTGACATGATGTCACACATGACCTGATGTGAAGCCAGTGTCGCACCTAGTTAATACGTCTGCCCAATAACGCAGTACCATGTTTTCTTGCAGCTTTGACTTTGTTGAGTTAACCGACAGCTTAGGACAGAGAATAATAGACCAGCTCAGTGGTTCTATGGCAGGATTTAATGTCACTGTTGAAAGCAAAAGAACTTGGTTGTTGTACATCAAATTCACTTCAGACTCTTCTAACACAGAGCGAGGTTTTTTGGCTAAATTCAGGATTGCTTTGGGTGAGTATCCTTGTTTTAAAATTCCATGAGGGCCAAAGGATAAAACGAAAATACACCCTACATTTTAAAATGTTATTAAGTATAAAGAAAGCACAACATTAACCCATTGACGCCTGTGCCGCCCGTAACTGCCCGTGACGAACCTTGGCCTTTCTTCCACTTCTGACGTCATCATTTTTGACCAAAACTGGCATCATCTATACTCAACTTCTGCAGGAGGAAAAGATCTTTCCAATGATGCCTAGATCAGAGTGATCAGCTTAATGGAGCCTGAGATATGCACAAAAATGTTCAAAAAGATGAGTGAAAAACTCAGAGCAAAATTTACTGCCACTACACCTAACTCCTCCACGGTAAAAATTGGCCGCTTCGATGACTCTTTCTTAGAAGTTTTTTAACTGCAAGCAAGTCCAGTAAAAGGTCAATCCCTGCAGCGAAAAGAAAAGAAAAGGAGAAAAAGGAAAGGGAAAAAAAAAACATCAAAAATCGAAAAGCCTAAAGACGTAGGCCACCTTCTCGTCCAAAAACTCAAAATTTTGATTTCTGCGCATGCACGGGCCCAAAGTTTGTAAAACACGATTTTAGTGGCAAGAAGGGCTAGCTGTCGTGCTACAAGTGCATTTTCGACCTGATTAAAGCTAATTTGGCCGAGATCCAGCCTCAAAACCACCAAAATGTCCAAAAAATGCATTTTTGGCAAAAAGTTCCAGGAGTCAATGGGTTAAAGAAAGTACTGATGAGTAGCTCAGGTACACATACTTAAGAGTTAAATCAGTATGCCCACTTTGTTGCCCATAAGAGTTGATTGCCGACCAGTGTCTTTGTCCGTTTAAAATGGCTGTCCTTGGAATCAAAATAACATTTCTATTATATAAACACCACTGAAATACCAAGTGAGCTTTCAAACGCGAAAATTTTGTATCTTCACACGTGAAGAGATCACCGTCGTTATGGTTACACAATAAATCACACCTTTTTCACTGGTGTTTATATAACAAACAGAATAGCGCATGCTCGCTTGTGGATGTGAATTTTATCTTCTCGTGTTCAACTCAATATCTCACGAGTGAGTGCAGCGAACTCGTGCGATATTGAGTTGAGCATGAGAAGATAAAATTCATATCCACGCATGGGCATGTAATATGCTCTATATATTACTTGTGGCCATATATTGGTTAACACCCTGTGCTGAATACCTAGCAGCCCAAAGAGCAACTTTATTTGTGACAAAAAAACCAACAAAAGCCATTTTGCTTTTCTTTGGCTGCTCAGAGGTGAATAGTACTTTGCTAATCACCTCTGAGCTAGCCAATCAGCATGCGCGAAAAGTACAATTCACTTGTGTGGTATATACTAAAAAGAGTTATTCTGCTTGTATACAAAATTCAAGTGACGATTTAAAATTATGAGTACACCTATCCTCTTCAGGACAATGTAATATACCTTCACCCTCTTTACTAGGTGTTGCTACATCACAGCCAACTCCCACCACACCAGTTATTACACAGCCACCCAGTATCGGTAAGCTAATTATCTGTTGATTGCTAAATATTCAATCTTTTAACCTCCAAGGTACAGCTGAAGTTTCAATTCCGTAAATGTTATGAACATGTACTCATGTAAATGTTCAAAACAATTACAACCCTTGCAGGAATGCAGCATACTTTTAGCTATAGTATGCTTTTAAACAACTAGAAAAGTATACTTTATTTGTTCTTAAAGTATACTTTAGTATATTATACTTAATTAACAGAAATTATATTTAAGTATACTTTATGCACACTCATTTAAATACATGAGCTGACTGAAAACACTGAATATGCTACACTGATGCATAATTATAGTTACATAATTATAGTGGAAATATATGTAATGTAAAGTTAACAAATCAAATGTGGTTTAGTGTTGTCTGTACTCTTATTGAAAACAAGCATGCATCATTGTTGTGGTCAATATGTTCAGGAGGTGCAATTAGATTAACCTTCATTGCACTTAAATAAATCATATGATTTTTGGTCAGTATCCAAAGAAGGAGCCCACACCAGATTAAAACCTGGCTGGAACATCTTGCTCCTATTCAAAATTTATCTCATTTGCTAAATTTAAAGGTTTTTCTAATATGACATACATATTTACCCAACTAACATATTTTGAAGATTATGCTTCAAACTCAAAGTTGAGAGTGTCACCCTGAAGACAGCTATCTATTTTCTTCGATTCCATAGCTTAATTATGATGGAAATTATACTGACAGTGTTGTGAATCACTTAGCTTTTAAACCATGTATGGATGTAGTTCTGTACGTTTGTGAATGAATATACTTCAAGCTTTTGTGCTTCAACAACTAGAACAAAAACACAGCAACATATTCATTTTCAGCAAAATAAATTGCTCATAACAGAAACATGATTTCAGGACAAAATCTATCAGAAGCTTTCAAAATTACAGCACTGATTATCAAAAACACTATATAAAGTCTTAATCTAGAAGGCCTGAGATTCTTTAATACTTACAATTGTTCCTAGAGCCAAAAGATCCAGATTCTGTTGCTTTTAAACATTTAGCTCTGTTAAATTGACCTGCTGTAAAATAGCTTCACTGCACAAATGTAGCTAATTGTTGAAATCATCCGCATGTTTCAGAGCATTGCAGATTTGTATCCATGAGACGCCACAGCGATAAACAGGAGAAGGTTACTTAATATCTCGATTCTTTCATAGGTGGCAGTATTGCCGCCTATGAACATTGTGTGACCATAAACATTTTAGGTGATAATATTGAGATGAGTTTACAATGTAAATCTTTTTTAAAAAAATGTAATTCATTTAATATATACTTCTTCTTTTTGCATAAATGAAGTTTACTTTAACAGGTTACTGTACTTTCTTTTGAGGAAGTACATACTAAGTAACTAAAAATATACTCTAAGTATACTCCATTCCTGCAAGGGAAGATTTGATGTCTTCTAGCTTAGAAATACCATTATAGAAACAGCTAGGAATTTTAACTTTGGGAGCGAGGAATAAAACCCACAATCAATGATAATTTATTTTGATTTCAGAATGTGGCGGGATGTTGAACGGGTCTTCAGGATTATTCTCCACTCCTGGATTTCCTTCAAAGTCTTACTCTGACAACCTGAATTGCCTATGGACTTTGAGTATTCCCACTAATGGCTTTGTTGTAATAGAATTTCTACAGTTTGATACAGAGGAAGGGTAAGCTCTAGTCATAATTGGAATTAAGAAATTTACTTTAAAGCCGCAAATAAATGCTTCATTACAAGTAATCATTTCTGCGCTGCTTAAGGCGCGTTTCATGGATTTCAGATTTTTGGTTTCATGGACTTTAGTTCAGATTCAGATTTGTCTTGATTTCACTATTTATACAAATTATATTATTATTCATTTAATCATGACATTAAAGGGGCCATGTCAATGGTATTTTGAGTTTTTTTGACCATCAACATTTAATTGATTAAACCTGAAAATAATACCTTAGAAAGATAGGAAAACACTAAAGAGATAATAATAAACCATAAGGGAACAAGGATGGTTAAAGATGGAAAAGATTGACATGGATTAGCAACAATGAAATTGAAAAATTTAGGCTAAATTTTTCAAAGTGGTTAACCGTGACACAGCTCCTTTAACAAGGAATTATACAGAAATGGAGAAAAAAAACTTTAAACTTTTGCTCAGATTTTCTCAGTGACCAAGGAAGCTTAAACTCTTGAGCTGGTAGCTGGCATGAACAAACAACTGACAAGATTTGTATTATCACAAACAAACAAAGAGAAAAGAAACAAGTGCACGCAGAGGGAATATCAAACATAGCTATAAATTAATACAAAAAACAATAAACGTATTAAAGGATAATAAAATACTGTAGTAAGTAAACTATATAATTATTCAGATAAAAAAAAATAATCAAAATATTAGTATTAGGTGTTGAAGTATAGTTTACATTGCAGTTGATCTTAGGGACGATTTCTGCCACTCTCTCGTGCCTGGTCTACCCTCCCTGAGATTTATTTCCTCCGCCTTTTGGGGGAGGAGCCCAGGCTCCTTTTCCGATCAGCAGCTGGTAATCCGGCGAACCTAAGTTGATCTGTAACTCTTTAAAACCTCTGCTTTGATTTGTTCTTGTTTGTTCATAAGGTTAAGGGGAATTGTTTGTGCTCTTTGAAAATAAATAGTGCAGGTTGCCCTTCTATTGGTTGTAAAGGGAATATAAGACAGTTTTTAGATCTCTCTTGGAATATATTCCCAAAACGTCAATGAAAAAAAGAGAAAGAGTGGTGCAATATTTATAAGTTACTCTTAATTAGCTTAGAAATCATTGAGTTCTTTACAAATCTGGTATTGTAGTTGTGACATTCAGAGGCTGGAGCAAGAGTTCTATGGAATATTGTTGGAATATTTGTTGAGCCATTTTTAATTTTTTTGTGTGCAGAGGGCCACTCAAAAGTTCTGATTGCTATAAATTAACGTGATGTACATTTTACATGATGTGGAAATTTGAGTCACTAAAAAGTAACTATAACATTGTTTTTCGTACTACTCGAACCCTTTTTCTACCCTTTATATGTTAAAAGATTTTCTGCGCTTGGTAAAGATGTCATGTTTTCGGGCACTTAACACCTCTTTGAAGTTCCCCTGGCTCAACAACAGTTGCATTTTTTTCCCTCGCCCTTATCTTTGGTTTTAGTGCAATTATAACCTGTGCAGTTTATACTTCAACTGGGTGTTGGCGAAGCTATAATTTGCAGGCTTCAAGAAACATATGGCTTGAAGCGACGTGATGCCACAAATGGCAAGATATGACATGACACACATGGCATGATATAACATGATGTGACATAGTGTCACATGCCATGAGATGATATGATGTCACACATAGCATGATGTGACTTGCCATAATGTCACATGATGTCACACATGGCATAATGTGAAGTCAGTGTTACACCTAATTCATACGTCAATAACCCAGTACCATGTTTTATTGCAGCTACGACTTTGTTGAGTTAACCGACAGGTTAGGACAGAGTATAACAGACCAGCTCAGTGGTTTTAAGGCAGCATTTAATGTCACTGTTGAAGGCAAAAGAACTCAGTTGTTGCACATCAAATTCACTTCAGACTCTTCTCACACAGAGCGAGGTTTTCTGGCGCAATTCAGGATTGCTTTGGGTGAGTATCCTTGTTTTAAAGTTCCAAGAGGGCCAAAATATAAAACGAAAATAGCTCTACAGCCTACATGTCATAATAATTATAATTGTAACTAAGTATTAAGAAGTACCACATTAAAAAAGTACTGATGAGTAGCTCAGGTGCACATATTTAAATCAGTATTCCCACTTTAATGCGCTATTTAAAATGAGTGTCCCTGGGATCAAAATAATAGAAATATTATTTGTGGCCATTGGTTAACACCCCATCCTGATAATTGTCCCTGTAAGTTAGGAATATACATAGGGGCACCAGAAATAGTTTTTTCACTTGTGTATTTCAGATATGGACGTCCTTGGTCATTGGCTGCTCGACGGTCAAGATAAGCATGTAAGGTTGGTGATGATGTTCTCACGCTAACTGGTCAGAAGGCAGGACTTGAACTCCGTAATTCGTGGAGTTCAAGTTCCGTAAATTCTGGCCACTTGCTGCAGTTTTTTCACGCGGTAATACCCAGTGGAACGCCTTGGTCAGGCATGTATAATTAGGGAACTGCCTTACCTCCTGTCATTTGGGATTTTGATCTTGTTGTATTCCCTGCGCTCATTGTCTCTCACCTGCAATAACCAGACACAGCCTACCGATCTAGAATTGGCCTGTAAATTAAAGCACAGCAGAGAGACAGAGGGACACCAAAATAACAATTAATTTGAAATAGTTGTAATATCTGCACACTAAACCCCATTAGCAGTTGGCTAAATCAGTTACTCTTTTTTTCCTCTTACAGCTTCAGTAGCTCGCCATTCTTTGCTGAGGGACGGTGTCCTGGCAGTAAGGCCTCTTTTTTCAACCAAACAAATTCCTTTGCCAGTACGCCGACAATCAAACTTAACGATCAAAGTTTTACCATTGCTTGTTGGATTAAACAATCAACATGGGTCCCCGATGGGTTGGCAGCGATTTACAGTGACTGGTATAATCCATGGCAGTTTCTTTTAAGCGTAAGAAACCAAAAGATCATGTTTCATCGCCACCAAAACGGGGGTGAAGTATGGTGGTTCTTAGAGAGTACCAAAGTAAGTTTGAACACATGGACCCATGTGGCTGTTACCTGGGATCACGTGAGAGGAGCTGTATTTATCTATGCTAATGGTCAAGAAATAGCTAACAGATCATACACCCCTGGGGCATCATTCTTTCAACCCACTGGGAAACTATACCAGATTGGTAATGACGGTCATACGAATGATCATCAATTCCATGGATCTGTGATGGATCTTTATGTCTTTGGTACAGCACATACGCTGGATCAAATCAATAGACTAAGAGGTGAGTTTTGCGTTACTACACATTCCATTGGTTACTGCAAGCCTTCACCCAAGGCTTTACGTGCAAGCCTTCACCCAAGGCTTTTGGTTCATATAAGGCCTCCACATTCACTGTTCATGCACCTTTGCTTTGCACTGCGGCGCACACCTGGTGTAACCGCTTCCGATAGAAACGAATTAAGTCGCGAAATATTTGTGGTTTGATTTACGATACTGCCGTGATTACCGCATTATAGATAGGCATAGCTCATAGCTCGCGTTTCAGTTCTACCTAAGACCCCTTGAGATCAAGATCTATTGAAAGACTAGAAGACAAGTTAGAGCGAAATTCTCTTTTGAAATCAAGACCCGCGAACGTTGTTAAGCAACAATTAATTTTGCTCTGTTTAAGGTACAATGTTATGAGAATTTGTTATTCTATAGTTACAGATTTCGCTAGATTTTGAGTGCTTTTGAGTTCTTTTCTATATATTATGTGCGCTTAGTTTAGTGATCCTTTTGTCATGAAAGAAACGAATATTTAGGTGATTTTCTTAAATTTAATGTAACTATTTCAGTTGACCGCTTCGATAAGTGCCCTGAGGCCACAAGAATAGGGATACAAAGGAACAATTAAAGGAATCGGAAACCTATATTGGCTTGGTCTTTTCGACTGCGCGTGTAACAACTCGGGAGCGAGACTTTCATTTCTAACTTGAGTGAAACCATTACACCTGGCTCTAGGACTGCCACTTTCAGGGTGTCAAGTTCCTATTTTTTCCTGTTTTTTTCCTATTTTCTCCTATTTTTTCATGAAATTCCTAGTTTTTCCTATTTTTTTAGGGTTTCGCTAGGTACACAGAAACATTTTGACAATAAAATCGATTAATACTACAAAAAACTGAAACTTCATGTCAAAAAAAGACCAGCTTGAAGTCTTTGAGTCATTTTCTTCTGAAACTCGTGCCCAGACTTTCTCAGTGGTTTTGATAGCATGCAAGGGATGTCAAGTTACATCTTACTGACAATTAACTTGTCATTGGTGATCAAACCAGAAAGGCCTTAGCATGTTTGAGTCCTGCAAAGCAGAGCCTGGCTATTCTTGGCATTAGAGAATTTTATGTTGCCAACAAACAAACTTTTAAATAAATGTATGATGCTTGACGCTGCTAAGACCAAGCGAGACCAAGCAATGCAAAGCTTGGAGAAAATAGGACAAAGGAGAAAATTGTTGGCTGACAAACAGCACAAACTGTTAGAAAAGACCCTGTCCTCAACAGCAAATGCTGCCTTCAAGAAAAGCAAAGCAAAGGTTATCAAATCTGCTAAAAGAGTGAAAACCGTATAGTGTTGGACTTCTTGGTTGTTGACGTTCAAAAGTCGTGGTTGGCTTTTATTGTAAGGAGGACACATTTGGTGGCATTGATATTGTTTTGGTTTGTCAAAAACACACAAGTGAATAGTACTTCTCGTGCGCACTGATTGGCTAGCTCAGAGGCGATTAGCCAAGTACTATTCACCTCCGAGCAGCCAAAGAAAAACAAAATGGCTTTTGTCGGTATATTGTCGCAAATAAAGTTACTCTTTGGCCTGCTATACGCTAGTTATTCAGCTTGTGTGGTATATACTAAAACAATTATTCACCTCAGTGTCGGTGAAAGTAGTGGATATTTACCTCCACTTCGGTGAATTATTGCTAATTATCATTCTGACAGTTTTAAGGACTACTGACTTTAATTAAAGGCATATCTTGTGAAGTATCTAATGAAATTTCCAATCTGGTAATTGTTGTAGGATGAGTTGTGCTTGGTAACATAGGTAGTAACACTCGTTTTGTCGATACAGCAATGCATTGTGGATGTATGCCATGGTCAAGCGTTAAGTTGTCGAGTGTTAAGAGGATAGAACTCAAAGAAATTGTCCTATTTTTTTCCTATTTTGGGGTGAGAATTCCTATTTCCTATTTTTTGGCCACTGTTTTTCTTATTTTCCTATTTTCTAAGTATCATTTGTCACTTGACACCCTGCGACTTTGCTCTGTATTTCTCCCTTTCTACTGTACGTCGCCACATTGTTTTTGGCCGACCTCTCTATCTCTCTTTCTGATGGGGGCCCATGTCGATAATGAAAACGTTCAAGTTTTTGTTAAATGATTTTTCTGTTGGTTTATCATTCGTTGAAGTTGTTTTGGTTAAGTACGAGATTTTCTACCAAGAAAATTTAGAGGGCAATCCCTTTTCCTCAAAAACCAACATTTCAAAATCCAATTCGATCCGTGAATGAATGGTTTTTTCTGAACAAGTTCTTGTGAACTCCTTGGTGCTCCATGGGTAAAGAAGTTGCATTTACATTAACAATTACATTAGAATTATAACACACGTGCACAGCCTTTGATCTCCTTATTAAACCTTTTGTTTAGCAATGTTGCCATTGCCGTCGTGCTTTCCTTAAGCTACCTATTATCAGAAGATCTTAAATCTTAGGTTTCAGGGGGGAGTACTTTTGACGATCTGACCGGAGATTATCTTCTAATTACTGTTTTAGGCATTCCTATTATTGTCAACACAATGAAGATAGTAACTGGGAGAATCGTTGTGGTAGTATGGAAACCCCCCCTGGATGGGGCGTGTCCGATTTACGGGTACAGTATTTACTACAGAGAAGTGACGTCACATGGGATAAAAAGCAAATGGCACTCAGTTACTGCGAACAGAAACGCAACCAGTTACATGCTCCATCTCAACTGTGACAAAGAGTATGATGTAGCAATTACCTCACGAAGTGGATATGCAGAAAGTAATTTGAGCGAGAGCAAGATGTGGAATTTCAAAACTGTTCGAGGTATTATATATCACCTTTAGTGTGACTATTAATATGGTACTAAGTAATCCATTGGTTGCACCAGCAAATGTACCACCGATGTCATTTACTCAGTGCGATACTACAATATTATTAATGACACCACATGTAGCACCACCCAAGACAGGTAATGTATCAAAATTTACTGGGAACAAGGCCTTGGCCCAAGTGTTAATCATGGTAACAGGCTTAAAGGTGATGATGTGAGGTTGATTAATAATAATTACGGTAAGGAACTTTGCTTTTGAAAAGGAATTTACGGACTTTAAGTGTAAAATAGTCTGTTGCAAACAAAATGAGTTTTGGCATTTGGGTCTCAAAAATTTGCCAAACATAATGGTAAGGAACACAAAACTAGTTCTCTATTCTTTAGATGTATCGAATGTACATCAGAAGTTTCAGAACATAACATTATGACAAAAATGAAATAGGAAAGAAAATCTGCAGCAAAGGGCTTTATGATGGGAAGAAATAAGGGAGGTGTGTAACTATTCGTTTTACAAAAAACTATTGCAAATGTCTTACCGTCTTAGAGTCGTATGCATAGGAACTTATCTTCGAAAGGGTTTGTGAAGTCAGCTATTGAATTAGATAGCTTATTTTCGGAGGGGGAACTCATGATAAAAGTTTTATGACTCAGAAGTTTTCTTCAATCGTTATTCCAGGAGTTCCTGTTATAGTAAACACGACCAAAAAAGTTACAAGTGGGATTGCGCTTGTTGTGTGGGAACTTCCTGGGGCATGTGCAATTGACAAATACACTGTGTACTACAGGGAAGTGATATTCCTTGAGGTAAAAAGCAAGTGGCACTCGGTTACCGTGAATGGACATGAAACCAGTTATACGCTTCATCTCAGCTGTAGGAAAGAGTATGATGTAGCAGTTACCTCGTGGAGTGCCCATAGTGAGAGTGAGTTGAGTGACAGTAAGATATGGAACTTCAAGACTGGTGGAGGTAATGATGATAATTAATGTAACATGAAGTAAGACAGATTATAGTTTCATTAATACGTTTCAAAGAAATTATTTGCTTATTCATACTCGGACCTAAGCTTAGATCGAGGCCTGAGCACTGTCCTGGTGTTTTTGTCACAGGCAAGTCTGTTTGAATTTTAATGAAACTGGATGAAAGTTAAAAGAACTACAAATCAAGGAAATTTGTGAAAAAAGAAGCAGGACTAAATTGATCGATAGACCCAGCACGAGAGCATGTCAGGTTGGACCCAATAAATGAATTACAAACTATTCTAAGTTTGAATCTGACATTAATCCTTTTTCCTTATTAATTTTAATTCAAATCTTCTAAGGCCCACTTTCTTGTATTGCATATATACCGCCCCTAAAGAAATCATCAAAAGCCGCTAAAAATCTATGTGGAGCCTTCCACTGTAAACCTTTTGAGGCGATATTAGATAACTGGAAATCTCAGTGTGGTTATGAGAGGATATCGCCAGAACAGTATTAAAACTGCAGCATTAAAAAAATTGTCCTCAAATCTCACGGTTGACGTTATGAAAATTTACAGCTTTCATCTGTTGCCCTTTATTTATCACAGCGGACAATGACTGCCTTGAGGTGGATTGGCAAATTGCCCTTAGTCGACAGGGATGGGCTAACTGCTCCTGCTTGGGAAGTTACTTGAAAGGACTTTGGAGGGAAAATGACATTGTTTCATCTGATGGCATTGATAATATTAAACGAGGGCAGTGTTGCATCCCTCCTCATGTGTATGAGGATGACACCCCTGACTGCCAAATAGTAGACTGGAAGGCAGCATTACGCAGGTTAGTAAAATTTGTCATATCGTTTGATCAGCAAATAACAAACGTGACTCAAAGAAACCTTGGACATGATGGAAGTTAGGAGAACCGACAACTGATTTTCTGTTTATCCAGTTAGTTGAACAAATCAGGAGTAAGTAATGACTCGGCTTAACAAAAGTGAAGCCAAAATGACAAGTAGAGTGGCAAGGTGATTAAGGTTATTTTGCCACGAGCGTGAAACAGGAGGAAGTGGGAAAGGAGGAATGGAAGAAAGAGTAGAATGGGGAAGGAGGAATGTAAGAAGGGAATAAGGGAGGTAGGAAGGATGGGAAGAATAGAAGAAGGGAGGAAGGGGAAGGGAGGAATAGAAGGAAGAAGGTAAGGGGTAATGGAAGAAGGGAGGGTGGTACGAAAGGTGGAAGAATTTGATAATTACTACCATTTTCCAAACTAGAAACAACAAATGGGCCCTCTGTCAAGATGGGTATTTTCTTCGAGGGTTATACCGCTCAAGCGACGTTCGGCTGCACAATATCGAACAAGCATTGTGTTGCAAGCCGAGAACATTTTCAAACATAGACAAGGCTAGGGATTGCTACAATGAAGACGTGAGGCTATCACTAGATGAGAGAGGCTGGAGCAAGTGTAGACAAGACTGGTATTACATGGTGGGTGTGTACAAAGAAAGCTGTGATGATCTGCACTGTATTGAGATGATTAGATGCTGTAGAATGCAGCTACCAGGTACACACTCTGAGATTTTATTTTGACAAAATAAACCAAAACTACATTTCTTCTTTGCAAAGCCATAGAATTGCTTTTCTTTGCCATTATATATTTTTAGATATGGCGGTTCTTGGTCATTGGCTGCTGAACGGTCATGATGAACTTCTAAGGTTGGTGAAGATTAATCAATCAATCAATGAAGCAGATAACCAATTGACCAATCATACAGGCAGGCAGGCAGCCTACTATTTGTGAGCATCTAAGTTTAGTAGGGATCAAAACACATCAAAATCCTACAATACATGAAATAAGAACTACTATATTTGATGATTGTGGTCAATCGACATGTATTCCATTCACGCTTTCTTGGTGTTCTATTTCAGCTTTAATGGCATGCCACTCTTTGCGGAGGGACGGTGTCCTGGCAGCAAGGCCATTTTTTTCAACCAAACAAATCCCTTCGCCAGAACACCAAAAATCGATCTTATCGATCAGAGTTTTACAATTGCCTGCTGGATAAAGCAAACAACATGGGTCCCCAATAAGTTGGCGGCAATTTACGGCGACTGGTACTACCCATGGCAGTTTTTGTTGAGCATAGAAAACCAAAAAATAATATTTCATCGCCACCAAAATGGAGATGAAGAATGGTTTTCCTTAAAAAGTACCGTTTCCATCTCGGACACGTGGACCCACGTGGCTGTTACCTGTGATCATGTGGTAGGAGCTGTGTATATCTATGTTGACGGGAAAGAAGGAGGGTACAGATCATATAAACCGGAGGTCAAGTTTTATGGACCCACAGGGAAGCTGTACCAAATTGGTGATGATGGTCATTGGAACAACCATCAGTTCCACGGATCGATAATGGATCTTTATGTCTTCGGTACGGCACTGACACGGGATCAAATCAATAAACTAAGAGGTGAGCTGCGGTTTTTTAAACTGAAAAGTCAGTTAAAAATCAGCTTTTGCTATCTGTCATTGTATCTGTCTTGACGTGGTTTGTTAAAATAGTTTGGTTTGCGTAGAACCTGTCTACCTCACATTGCTTTTCTTGGCCTTTTCAAGGTCCTTTTAAAAACGTGAGGTGTCAACCTAATGTTATATAAGATGCTTATTGCTTTTTTTGTTGGTTTTGTGGCGTTCACTTCAGCACTGCATATATTAATGCTAACAAGCTAGTGAAGCAGTGTGGTAATGACTACAGGCATCTTATACATTTCTCAAACTCATTTATGTCTAATTCATCAAGTTAAAACAAGGAAAATCACAACCGTGGAGGAGGTTTGGGTAGCCAGTCTTAGTTAGCAAAGAGTTTGACAATTCACCTCTCTGTTTACTCCTTAGTTTTTGTTTCGATAAAGAAGATATTTCAGCAGTGAGTGTTTCATCAGTTATCCAAAGGCCTCAAATTTAGTCAAAAATACTCCACTGCGCGCCATATTTTCAACTTTCTTCTCGGTGTTTGGATATCCCAATGAAACACTGTATCTCATGTTTGGCTAGTCTTCAGAACTGTTCTGATCTTTGTGGCATCGTCATCTTGCTGAGGTAGTCCGGGTAGAGCACCAAGAACGTCTGGTGTCCATCATGATCTGTGATTAACTTGCGGGATGGGTGCTAGTCCTACATGTACTTGTCAATTTTGGGGCAGCTGGTCATTTGAGGGCTCATCTACTTTGTTTTTAATCCTAATTTGATGTCCACTCATCCTCTACACCAAGGAGAAGCTGATGTGTGAACCACCACAACCGAGCTTATGAACAGTTGGCACTGTAGGACATGAGTTGCACCTGAAATAACTAACACTGTATATTCAAAAAATATGTATGAAAGAAAATAATGTATTGAACCATATTCTTCTGAAAATAGGTGTTCCTGATATCGTTAACTACACCAAGGCTGTACCAGGAGGGACTGTTGTTGTCGCATGGGATCCTCCCTTCGAAGGGGCGTGTCCAGTTTTCACGTACACTGTATACTATAGAAAGGTGGCAAAGAATAGCAAGTGGCAATCAGTTACCGTGAAAGGAAAAACAAACAATTATACGCTGCAGCTCAAATGCAGGGAAGAGTATGAGGTAGCTGTTACTTCAGTGAGTGGATATAAGGAAAGTGCTTTCAATGAGAGCAAGATATGGAACTTCAAAACCCAAGGAGGTGATGTGGCATATGATAAGTCGTGTAGTGATACTTACAGAACTTGGCCCGGGCAATTTTGGTTTAGATTTTCAGGAAGATGTGCTCAGTTAGTTAATTATATGAAGGTCTAATAAGTGTTGCATGTTTTAATCAAAGTGCTGTGTTTCATCATTAAAGGGGCTCAGTCACGGCATCTTGAGTTATTTTGAACATCGAAAAAAATAACCGTTAAATTGAAGGAAACCTAAAAATAACACTTTGTAAAGATAGGAAAACATCAAAGAGACGATAATAAACCATAAAGGAACAAGGATGGTTAAGGATGGAGAAGATTGACGAGGATTGCAAACAACGAATTTGAAAAGTTTTGCTAAGCTTTTCAAACGTGACTGAGCCCCTTTAACTGTCATCAGAAGCATATCACCTAGAATAGGTGATATGCTGCTGCTGTCATAATTTGACACTGCTAAAAAAATTGAGTGAATGTTTGTGTCACTAATTTTGCTACAGTACTTGCAAGCTTCTGTATGTGCTAAAATATTCAGTTGTGAGGTGAAGCATTTTTCTCCAGCTGATGTTTAATATTCTGTTCTTCCTCATTACAGAGGTTCCGTCAATGCCTGTCATCAAAAACAAGGAAACAGAAATACAGAGATGTGATGTGATCCTAACATGGAGCCCTCCTACAGACAACGGGTGTCCACTGACCATGTACACAATAAACTACCAACGAATTCAGCCAAGAGAAATTGGGGAGCCTTTGTACCAAGTTAACCTCACTGACATCATGACGACCAACTTTACAATATCATTATCATGTGACACGCAGTACATGATCGAGATCTCAGCTTGGAATGAACTGGGAAAGAGCGAGAGGTCAAGGTCGTGGATAATAAAAACATTTCAGTCAGGTACTTTTTCGAGTATTTCTTCTTACATTGTAAGACGCAGTAAAGAGGACCGCCGAGAATAGCCTGGTAACCAGGCCAAGCAGGCGAGAAAAGAGAGAGGGAGTAGAGTGGGCAGTTTGGTATGGTATTTCAGTTCAGCCAAGCACAGTTTTACAGGAGAGTTCTCTGGAAAGGAACTGATCCCATGATATCCTCCTACGCAGACGCTCTTTGGGCTCGTCACGCTAACATCCTCGTCACGCTCGTCACGCAATCTTCTTCTCCTACGCTCGTCACACAATCTTCTTCCTCCATGTGAAGGAGTAAAATTGTGTGACGCGCCTAAAGAGTGTCTTCGCAAGAGGCTAATTCCACAATGGCAGCCTTAATTCTTGATATCAGGTATTTCTGTATCCACTGGCATTTATATATAGGCCGGATGTTTGCACTCTAGATAATATTTACCTTAATCTTGTTTGCAGGTTCAGATACAAACAAAGAAACGAGCTTTAAAAAATCCCCAGAATTTGAAGGTGGAAAAACGCTTTCTGCAACACAGTTATCTGCATTAATAGGGGGACTTTGCGTCCTACTTATCATCATTTCATTGGTAATATTTGCGCTTCGACAGAAAGCAAAAAGAAAAAAGCGACTTGCTCATAACCTGAGGCCAAGAAGGTAATTTGGTACCATCTCTGTTCTAACTCTGGAACAGACATGCATTTATACATGCATAAACTTATTTGAACTCAAATTTGAGAGTAGCTATGTGCTAAACTTTAAAAATATACGATAAAAATGTTGAAATACATGCCTGCAAAAACGCAAAGAAGCGGCCGCCATTGCACACTGCTAAGCTAATCACTGTCTACTTAACAATATTATGAGCTCGAGATTTCTATCGCGCGATAGAAATCAAGAGTGAATAATCTAATTGTTTTAGTATAAATCTACTAGTCGTTCAAAACTTAATCTAAATCCTCTTCAACACTTCGAAAACGTCAAGAAATGGCCGTCATTTTGTTAACAATCGCACACTGTTAAGCTACTCACTATCTATTACAGAATAGATGGTGCGTGGCGTAGCCAATCAGAGAACGACATTCGTGATAGAATGCTAGTAGATTTATACTAAACCAGAATAGATACTGAGTAGTGTAGCCAATCAGAGAACGGCATTCATGATACCTTAAGCCTGGTTCTCATATTCCGCCAACCTACCTGGGTCATAGCCGCCGGCACGGCCTGGCACAACGTTGCACATATGTGAACATTTATCGCTGACACATAATCTGTCCAGGGTATTGACTGCCGGTTTGCCTGTGAAGTTGAGCTGAGTTCAACTTCTCAGGCAAGCCGGTGGTCAATGCCTGGGACAGATTATGTGTCAGTGATAAAGGTTCACATATGCCGCAGCGTTGTCCCAGACCATGCCGGTGGCTATGTCCCAGGTAGGTCGGCAGCATATGAGAACCAGGCTTTATTGGTACTAATTTTCGAGGGAACTTAATTTTGCGAAAAAAGGTCGGCATATTTCATGGGTCTTTATTTTCGTGATTTAGGTGCAAAATTATTTTCTTAGGGAATTAATTTTTGCATTTTTCTCGAGAACTTTATCATTATTTTACACTTTTCATTGCTGAAAATCATCAACTCATGACAAAACCAACCATAGAAACCGCATCATGTACTATAGGCGTAGTCAAAGACAGTGTGCTATGCTTCACGTTCTTTGTAATTGTAAAATACATATGCTAACTCTACAGTTGGTCATTTGCCCAAAGGAATTTCCAGAGCAACAAAGGGGTTGTTTGTGCTAAATTCATCGACAAAAACCGCGGAAGATCTCCCCTTGAGCAAGAAGGTTTGGAAATTCCTGTACAAGTTACAGCTGAAATGGATCTTACCGAAAGGAACAAGGCAATACTTGAAAAGTATAGACAGATTGTCGTTTTAGATTACAAAGAACCCGGGATAGATGGCCATTTCGATGACTGTACAAAAGAGGTGTTGAAAGGACATGAAGATGACTATAGCGATACAGATGAAGAGGTTTAACGCGACAGATAGTGAAATTTGACCGTTAAACTATTACAAACAATAAAAGCAAGTGACACACACAGTGTTCGAGTGTGTCACTTGCTTTTATTTTTTGTTAAGCTGTTGTTTACCATCAGCAGGCATGCTCTAGAGCTTTTGTGCATTATACACAATACATGTTTCTTCATTAAATTGAGAAAACAAGAAATATAGGAGGGTATTAAATTTTGTGACATTAAAGTTCGCGGGAATTGTTTTTCACGTCGCTTTCAGTTCGCAATTCTTTTAAAATCACAAAAATCATGAAATTAAAAGCGACGCGAAAATCAGTACCAATAAGGTAGAATGCCAGTAGATTAATACTACCAAGTGATAGGAGGCTAGTAAGAGTAAACCACTTTCCTTTAGATCGAAATCCACCATTTTTGCTCTTCGACGCTGGGAGGTTCTACCTGAACAGGTTGTCTTCAAGGAAGAGATTGGTCGAGGGGCATTTGGCAAGGTGTTCAAAGCCACGTTCAAAGAATCCCCTGGAATTGAAGTATTTTACAAGCCCAGAACACAGACTGTCAACTTTAAAGAAGACCGAATTGTAGCTGTTAAAGTTTTGGGAGGTAAGTAGATGATTTTCAAGTCACAGATCATCTAAACCAACAAGAAATTAATTAGGATACCCCGCGGGAAGAGTCTTTCATGTATAAAGGACAGGGGAGGCGCGTCATACCTTTTTATAAGGATTGAAAAAGCGTTTTTTTTAGGGGAGTTCTTGTGGTCAAGTTTAGAGTATTAAGCCCTAAAAAAATATGACAGCAGAGGTGTGGTTTTAGAATTTGTACCTGTTAGGGCTGAGAAAAAGGTCAAGCCTTTTAGAGAGTTCTTTTCCCGGCTTTTTAACGGTTGGAACGTCATTGACAAGTTTCTTTAGAACTGATCACGTGATTTTAACTCTAGACACAACAGACGAGGAAGCCAGAAATCAGTTTCTAGAGGAAATTGAACTCATGAAGGCGATTGGCTCACACAGGAACATTGTCAGCATGTTGGGCTGTTGGGTGAACTCAGATCCAATATTTCTAGTGTTAGAATATGTCCCATACGGAGATCTATTACAGTGGCTGAGGAACAAGAGAATGCAGGTAAATTTAATATTTCATAAGCAGGGATGGTGTATTGGTGAGAGCTCTTGCTTCCGAACGATGTGACCAGGGTTTGGTTCCCGATCGAGTTTGTTTTTGGTTTTCACCTTTCTACGGGTGCTTCGGTTTTTCTCCCTCCACAAAAATAATATCGTCAAATTCCTCCCTTAATGTTGTAACTTATTTACAGGTCTTAGTTGAAAATCGGGTAGAATAGGCATCTCTGCTTTAGAGGGGCAAAAAAATGAAAAAAAAGTGAAACAAAAAATTGAATATTATGTCAGAAATAAAGGTAAACACAGTGGACAGGTTTCTCATCGTAATTTCAACTTTGTCGTTTTGCTAGTATTTTTGGGGAATGCCCCATTGATTCTGCAATGTTAAGATACCACCCACTCATCGCTTCCCTTGTTAACCTTAGCCTGTTATTAATATCCTATGTTTTTTTTTTATTATTTCTGGCAGAAAAGCTATCAAAAGAACTACAGCAATGATGAAAATCACTTGAGGCTGGCTGCAATTGAAGTCCAATTTACTTCAAATAATGAATCAAAGGCACTGCTGTCGGGAAACGAGGAAAAAAGCACGGATCCTTCGAAGCTTAACATGGAAGCTGCTGGCAAAGAAAAAGCGGCAGAAGAAACCAAACCGGAAATGAAAGAGGGCATGGAGAATCACTACGAAGCTCAACCCGTTCATGTCACTCAAAGTGGTTGCCGTGACAATGTGCAACGGGAGGAGGAATTTGATGCAAAGGATCTTCTTAGCTTTGCGTGGCAGATAGCACGCGGAATGGTAAGTTGTGGAGCTTGGGAACAGCAAAGTTTCAATATTTGAAATGACACTGGAATCTTGTTGTATTTAACAGAATTCCACAACCAGTAGTCTGTCGTTTTAGTTGTTACTAACTAAAATGAAATTAGACATGGTAATGAAATATAATCATTTGTTGTTTAACCTTCAGATAAATAATGAACATACTGAGAAACTATGTTGGTCTATGTTGAGTTTTTAGTACGCCCACCTTTGGGTGGTGCTAAAAGTGTGGCCGCATTAAATTGGCGATGGCATTTTGGGAAGCTCTTAAAATAATAAAAAATGGACTGACCAGGCTTTTCGTTGTCAAGCTAAAACGCTGGCCAGTATAACGGGGTGGTCGTAAGTAGCCTCTTTCCCTGGTTGAAAGTTCAAAGGGAAAGCCCTGGGAACGAGGTTTGGTCATAAGGGGGGTTCCACTAAAGATATTTTATGCATCAGTCAATTCCAGCAGTACCCATCCCCCCCCCCCCCCCCCAAACCGGGCTAACCCCCAGACATAAGCATTTTTGAAAAAATTGGGCCAATTGGGCCGATACTTAAAGCTGTGTAAATGCCTTGGGGTGGGGATGAAGAAAGAGGGCAAATGCCCCGCCCCCAGGATCGTCGCCTTTCAACACTTCTACAGTTTTTTTCTTATTAATCAGTGAATAAAACGGTTAACTTTTCAGTATTTTAATGCAATGGTATTGGAGACTTCCAAGGACAACAGTACGTACTAGTTTATTCTGATTTTTTTTTATTTCGTTATATTTTGTTTTTAACAAACTTTTATAACTTTTTATATTTGTTTTTTACCTTGTCGCTGTAAAGAATGAAGACATTTTAAATGATGATGCATTGCATTTTAAGCTCACAAAATCCGTGCTGAAGATCGCATCATTTGAACTCGCAAACCTTCAGTATTTTAATTCCACTTTCATGAATTTAAAAATTGTTAGGCTACTTTTGAATGCGAAATAGTCGTTCATGCAGTGTTCTAGTCAGTGATTGTTTTGACAGTGATAAACAAAATATAGTTCACCTTGTCGCTTATATTTATATGCTTACAAGTAATGACAAAATATCTAAAATTGAGAAAACATACATTTGTACCTTTAAAAACATCGACTGTCTAGTCCCTGACAGACGAGCCAGTCTTTGACAAAGGCCTCAACCTTCCCGATAAACTCGTCCATCTTTCGGAAACACGTGTCAAATGCCCGGGGATCGCCCCGGGGTATGCTGTTGCCCAGCCCCTGAGCCGCGACAAAATTTGCTAATGCCCCACCCCTGGGACTGACAACGTGAGAAAATGCCCCATGGTTGCCCGGGGGGATGTGCACCGCTGGAATTGATTGATGCATTATATCTTCAAAACATATACTTGGTTCATGTAGTTGACCTGAAAAGAAGTTGTGCTGGTAACCTTGTTCACCTTTGAAAAGTAGTAGAACCTTCCCAGTATTTCATGTTGTGATTTTTATCCAGTTATAGCAAAAAGTGAACATATTACAGGCAGCTTTCAACCCACGTCTCTGAAACCCACACCTGCCCGCATACTAGTCGCGGGTGATATCCAGTACACCATCTGGGCAACCACGCTGGATATGCAGCACCCTACTGATGTGTGAAGATCGAGGGCAGCTAACCCAACAGACATTTTTCTTTCGAGAAAACATGGTTACTCCCTGAATCGGGGTTAGGTGACGGTAGAGATTTCAAGTTATTTAAGCCAGGAAAGCCTTTCCTGGCTCATATAGTTTCGCTACTGATTTAGTACGTTTTTCTTATTATTTATTCCCTCCACAAGAATCAACATTTCCAAATTTCAATTAACCAGGATAGAGGACCCACATGAAAACCAGATCAGTAAAGCTGATGTGGCTTCTCTAAATTTTGTAATCTGTTTATTTATTACCATATTTATTTATTATATATTTATTTATTCCTTTCAGAGCTTCCTATCAAGTAATGGATTTGTTCATCGAGATTTGGCAGCCCGCAATGTTCTGCTTGGCGAGAACAAAGTGGTAAAAATTTCTGATTTTGGATTGATGCGGCAAACCCATGAGAACGTTTACCACCTAAAGAAAGGCAAAAAGATACCCGTAAAGTGGATGGCGCCTGAGGCACTCTACAACAGTGAATACACCACCAAAAGCGATGTGTAGGTTTTTTTCTCTTTTAAATTAGGGAGTTATAAGTTGACGTAACTCTGTGGAAAGTTTGTACACTAACTTAGGACAAATGCACTCTGCAACAGTGAATTCACCACCAACAGCGATGCGCAAGTCTTTTTCTTTCAAAGTTTGAAAAAATTCAGAGCCACCTTAAATTTTCGAAAATTTAAGGTGGCTCTGAACCCCATGTACAGATTTTTTTTAAACTTTGCCAAAAGTTGCATCTCATTCTGCTTATGGAAATTCTATAATAAGAAAAAATTCACCGTGCCGTTTTTGAAATATAAGCGCTTAAAGCTAAAATTAAGGAAGTTTTTAGCAGGCCATAGTGTTGCTATGGTAACCTATTGTGTCACGAAAATAATACCAACGTGTTCACCAATGATTGAGCAGTGTTTTGATACCATGATTGTAGCATCAACTGATAAAGAGTGGCAATAATGATCCAGCAAAATCTACGTCTTGGAAAGTGTTGGAAATTGTTTTGAGCCACCTTAAATTAGAGATCTATAATTAATAAAGTCTGGAAAGTTGACACACTAATTAAAACTCTACAATAGTGAATACATCACCAAAAACGCTGCACAAGTTCTTTTTTTCATTTAAATTCGGAGAAAGTAACGTAACTCTTAGGAAAGTTGGTAGACTAACTTAGAACAAATGCCTCTTCAAAGAGCCTGCTCAGTCACGGTATTTTGACCGCATACAATACTTCCTTTGGAAGGAAACCTGAAAATAGTAGTTTACTAAGATAGAAAAAGACCTTAGAGATGATAATAAACCATAAAGGAACAAAGATGGAGAAATTAACATGGATTATAAACCGTGACCCTGAAGAAATTAGCCCGGACTTTTCAAGAATAATGAGAAAATGTGCCGTAGCTCCTTTGATAGATGTCAACAACTACTGACATCTTGCCAATGACTCATCCACCACATAAACAAAATCGACAGGCGATCCTCAAACATTTAACGAAAATGGTTATTGCGTTATTTTATTATACGGTGAGTTTTACTTAAAGAAGATTTTGCCCCATATGAATTAATTGGCAAGAGACATTTAATTTTTTCAACTTATTTTTCCGTCAGCTGGTCTTTTGGAATTCTTCTGTGGGAGCTTTCCACAATGGGTAAGGACATGCAAAAAAGTTCACTTTTCTTGAATACAGCACTGTAGCCATGTTTTTTATAGCGTTTTATATCCAAGTACTCCTTTCGGGTCCAGTGTTAATGAATCTAGTATTATTTAATTCAGAATTCAAGGTTTTATAATTACTTAGTGTAATAATCAATCAAAAAGACAAAATCATTGTTCTACTGCTTTTTCCTTGAATCTTGAATAATTATTGCAGACATCGATGAGCTTTATTTTTCCTTGGACTAACAAAAATATATTTTTTTGAACTATCAAAAAAATGTTATTCATGATTGACGCTGAATTGCCTCACACTGGCTTCGGCCCTCCTCAGTTGCTCGATATACTGTAGCCAGGTTATCTGGATCATGGCTGTTCATTTCTACAAAAATTTCGGGAAGACTCATCCTGATTGAGATTGCACCAGGAATGGTCTAACAATTCTTCTTTGAAAAAACATTAACACTGTATGTTTCTGGTCTAAAGGCTGGGTACGCATAGTTAACACCTGTTTGGTTACTTTTATTTACCATAAGGCTAGCTATGTGAGCGGTCAAGATGAACCAAATCCTATGCTGTGCCGTGATTGGATACCCGAGCGGGCAAGACCGCATTACCTTGGCCGCTCGACACGACCCGTTGTGTCCCGAATTTTCCCGAAAGCCATACAATAAATCCTTTATTGACCAAGCTTGTTCAGTCAAGATGGCTGGATATTGACCTTGTTTTTTTTTTTGCCAGTTTGTGGCCAGTATCCAGTCATCTTGATTTCATGCCCATATACACATTTTATCCTCTAAACATCTTATTGCAGGAGGAAATCCTTATCCTGGAATAAACAACAAGGAATTGTACAATCTTCTCAAAACGGGATATCGCATGGAAAAACCAAACACATGTTCTGATAAACTGTAAGTAAAACTAATGCTGAAACTGTCCATTTAATGAACTAATTTGTTCATATATCTTGGTATAATACTCAAATACTACAGAGCAGTTTCTTCGAAACAAAAATTTAATATACATAATACTAATATTAAAAAGCTAATGTACAAATCAAGTAAGGTAGTTTCTTGCTCCATACAAACTGTATACTGTATTCCCAGTTTTCACTTGTCAAATGTCCAGTTTAAAAAGATTTGTTACCAACATCAGACAGTCAGTCGTGTTGGCAATTTTGTCTAGTCATGTCGGTTCAACCTGATTTGCTCGGTATATCAGGCAACTCGTTATGCAAACAACAGACTGAATTCATAGTGCACACAATGTATAGTTGTGCAACCCTTTTGAGTGATATTCCATATATTTTTCCACGAGTTACTTGTATTTTCTCAGTGTACACAAGAGTCTTCAGTTGACATCGAGTGTGTAGATCAAGACAATGCAAGTGACAAGTGGATATTACAAGGTTTAACACGAGAAAGCGTTGCATAACTCTGCATGATTCAACTGATAGATCGTTGCACCTGCTCAAATTTAAGCAATAAGTTGGTCTTGGTAGAATAGCTTAATGTAAGCAGCTTATACAGGCAAACTGGTTTGTTAAGAGCACAGGAAGTCCATGAGGTTCCAAAACATTCACCAGCCATGGTTGGTATACAATCCATGTGCAGCATGCTTGTGACAGGTAAATGTGAGACTTGGCTACAAGATAAGACCTGTAATTTTCTTTGCGAGACCAAGACTAATAATGTTTCAAATGCAAGCAACAAACATTCAGGCTCGTCATGCATAAAGGCGAGCAAATAAATTGATAACTCGATGCTTTCTTAGCCTTGCGAAAAATCCAAGAAAGCTTGTGAAATATTCAGGCTGCGAGAAGGAACATACATGCTAAAGAGGCGCGACTTCGAGACCTGTGAAACTGGACGATCATTTGGTGAGACACATAGGTCTTAAAGAATCATTCACCATGACTAATTATCTTAAAGCTAAATGCCCTTTTTCAGGTTTGAGCTGGTTTTAACTTGTTGGAAAGACGAACCCAGCGAGAGACCGACATTTGAAAGTGTGACAAGATCACTGGAAAAAATGATGCAAGAGGACACTCCGTATTTGGATTTTGAATCGCTTGATGAATCACAGGCATACTACTGCAGCAAGAAGCTTTCTGAAGATGACGTCATTGTCTAGCTGTAGGAAATAATTATGACGTCACGTCACGTTACCAAAGATGACGTGACAGTCCAGGTGGGGGCAATATAACTTAAAAGCAAAAAGAAAAATGACGAGAAATTAGCAACTGAGAGACATTGCAGTGTTGAACAAAGACTTTCAGAGTTAAATGATGCTTTTGATAAATGATAAATGAAATTTTCATAGTGCTAAGATCATAAATAAATATTCCAAGATTAAAGCAAAGCCTCAGTATTTTAAAGACTAGAAAAACATGCTGTAATATATATAAAAAATTATGACAGCAAGACAAATTGTATGCTAACTCAATAAGGAACATCGTCCATTTGTATTTCAATGGAGAAATATTCGGACTGTGACCTCGTCACAAAGCATACTTGCTTTAAACTAATAGTTAATGTGTTAATGTTCTTGATCCGATTCTGAATTGAAGGTTGCGTTGCGCTCTGTGCCAGGTTATTAAAATATTACAGCGCTGCTCCCCATTTAAGAAAATAATATATAGATTTAGGTCAACCTAAAAGCGGAGCTCCTGTAGCCTGATTAGGCTAACCCAGGATAAGGTTGAATTTTGATTTGATTTTCGGACTTTACGGTGAGGTTTTCTGCATATTGTTTGGCCTTCCATTTTGAGTTTAATAATCACTATAATCAGCAAACATTTGTAGAGAAGAAACAGTTATGATTTAGTTTCCTTTTAAACCTGGATGAGAGTTAACAGGCTTCCGAACAACCCGGCTCTGTTTTCAACAAGTTAACCTGACATGAGCCGGCGATCCAATCGAAAACCAGCACTTGGTCAGCGGTCAAATTTAATAAAACATGTGACCTCGTTGAGCTATAAACCCATGATATGATCATGTGATACTGGTCAGTGGATAACTTGATTTGACAGGTCAATAGGCCCTTTGCAGTTTACGATCACTTGGTACAAAAACCGCCATGCTGGAGAGCAAACTGCACACTGAGATATCCAAAACAAAGCAACTTAACTAAATATTCTTTTGTTTTGGATATCCCAGTGGGCCGTTTGCTCTCCAGCATGGCGGTTTTTGTACCATGTGATCGTAAACTGCAAAGGGCCTATTGATCATATATCAAAAAAATACATGGTAAACCAAGGCTGCATGTCTCTGTCAACGTAATATTTGGAGTATGGCTGCCATCTTCCGTGACTCCACCGTCGTCGTTGTCGTGTGTACGCGCCCGCGAGCAATACCGCTAGCCATGATCACCATGACAAAATCAACTCATGGGTTTCCTTTTCTTTCCTGTATGAGTACGGGGCTCCGCTTGGCAGCCCTCTGGGCCATCGGAGCTCTGCTATTAGTATGGCTATTTACTGTTAGAACTGGCAAATTGTTTGAGATAGGCCAGCAACATCTCATTTAGAAGAAAGCTATATTGCTGTTTGCTTTGTGATGGACAATTGAAAAACATATTAACTACCCTACCTAGGTACATAGGAAAG